>JANUWF010002535.1:0-26802 GCA_026120185.1 Voacanga thouarsii
AGACGGATTAGCGACGGATATAAGATTTTCCTCACTTTTTTCAATATTCTATTGGGAAAACAAATTTATTTCTATCGACACGTAGCTACGGATTAAGCGTTTGAAATATTTCACCAATGAAGAATTCTAAATAATCATCATGGTATTTGTTTAAGTTTAATTAACATCGATCATGTTACGCTTACTAATATATGAAAAGTTACATTAGTATTGACGTGTTTTCATATCTCAAAATTGTATTTATTACCCTAATCAAATGTAATAAAACGTAACATATAGAACTTTAATCATACACGTAAACTAGATATAGTAATTAAATGTGTGTTCATATTTGCATAATTATACATCGACCATATGATTGATGCATCAAATATATATATATATATATATATATATGCATATAAAGTGATAGATGAATTATATATATACTACACATGACGAGCTTGTACAGAGGTATAATGTATGCATATCATTTAATCATAATCTATACTTCTTAACTTGCTTGATGGTAATTACATATGTATTGAATGTAAATACATTGGTTATAATTAAACAAATAATAAAGAATTAAGTATTCATAAGGATATTACATAAAAAAATTTACCACACACAAAAGTATCGTGAGGAAAAAATTTGAGTATTCACAAAATGGAGAATCCCTCACAAATCCCTTGGAAATTAGCGAGGGATTAGTGAAGGAAACAATCAGCGACGGATTAGCGAGTGATATTTAATATCCCTCGCTAAATAAACTCCAATTCGTCGCAAATCACTACTGGGATTTGCGACGGATAATTCCACCTCTATTCCCTCGTAAATTAGCAAGGGAATAGCTTCGGTAACATCGAAAATCCGAAGCTAAAAATTTACCGCGAATATTAAGTAAAAATAAAATATTCATCGCTAATCCCTATCAAATTAGCGACGGATTAGAATGGGATATCTTTGTCCATCGCTAATTTGAAAGGGATTATAGTTAACGCTGATCCGTCGCTAATCAACTAGGGATTAGCGACGGAAAGTCAATCTGTCGTCTGTCCCTCTCTAATCCCTCGCAGACTTAGCGAGGGAAAATTCCCTCGCTAATTCTCTGTTTTCTTGTAGTGAGCATTTACTTGGTATGCTAATTTGACTCCCAATTCTGTGTATTCTTGGCTAGACATAGAATGAATTTTTCATGAGCGATTTTTCAAACCAGCATCTGAGGTTTCCATAGCAAATCTTTTGGCGGTTAAACAAAAACTATCCGAAGGTGTAGCAAAATTCATTACGCATTTTCGGCAAATCAAGGCCAAATGTACCACTCAATTACCAGAAATGAAGTGTGCTAGAATAGCAATTAGTAGAATGCATCCGCAGCTCAAGGAGCGTCTGATTCTCAAGGATTTTTCTAATTTATCTGACTTACTTTCCCACACTATTAGAATAGAAGAGATTATCAAGGAAAATGAGAAGAAATGGTCCGTCAAATTCTCTCATGGGCAAACCATGATATCAGTTGTTGATGATGTTACAGAAAACGAGGAGCAACAGCTGATAGAGGTAATGGCAGCAAAATCAATGAAAGGTTAATCGTATACTTGTCTTTTTTTTTAAACTTAGCAAAGGTAAGGAGGAATTTTCTCCTGCGAGTCCATCCAACTACACATTTGATGTATCAAATGTTGAACAGATCTTTGATCAAATGGTCAAAGACAAATAGATCCATTTACCTTTCGGCCACAAAGTCCCAAGTCCAGAAGAGTTGAAGGGAAAGAGATACTGTAAGTGGCATAATTCATTCTCTCGTAATAACAATAGCTATGTTGTTTTTAAGAACACAATTCAGAAGGCTTTACAAGAAGGAAAGCTAAGATTTGCTGATAAACAAGAGGAAACTTTAGTCAATATAGATCTTTTTCCAATGGCCGGTACACACATAGTACAGACCTGTAAGGAAGAAGTTGAAAGTAAATTGGGAGATTTGTTCATCAAGGAACAATCCAAAGCCTGTGAAGTAAAAGGAACAGTGTTTCAAAAGCAGGATGATCGACCATCTATTTTCACTCAGCTTACCATCCTGACTCTCACAACTTACTTTCATGGAAAAGATGATAAGTTCACAGTGTACATGCTTCACAAAGAGCTGTTCTTTCCAGGTTATCGCTCCTATCTCTCAAAGTCTCAAAAACTGCAGGAACAGAGAAAGCAGGTTCTGCAGAGACAAATGTATGAGGAGTGGTCAGATAAGCAGGTGCATCCCGCCCTGAGTCAGAATATGGTGATTTTAACTCCTATCACTCTCCACCACCACATTAATGTTTCGGATTCTAATACCCGTCTCCATAGTATGCAAACCTTGAAAACGTTTTTATGATACATTCTATAAATAAAGCATAACAATGAGTTATGCAACAGGGATGAGAAATTCAATAAATCTTGTAAATCTAGAATTTCTAACTTTCTTGTATTTTTGGTCTTGATCAAATGGATTTGAACACTGATATGACATGTTCTTTTACTTCATTTTGATCTATAATTTTTACATGCTCTTAAGTATAGCACAATGATTCAGATATTGACCATTACAAGCATTGACAATCATAGTCAATCCAATAATCCCTCCCTCACAATCCTAAACAAATTTCCAACACGATTCATATAATCATAGATAGTAAAATATGTTTGCTCTCATAAATAGTGGATCATTGGGGACCATAACGATAGAAAAAAAATATTGAGGATGAAAACATTACACACACCAAACTTTAAGGGCCAAATATGCTAATTTCCTTTTATTTTTTTTAAGAACATTGTCTTTTGTTTATTTATAAACTTTTTGTGTCCAATGAACAAAAGCAAGAGAATTCAGTCCCACAAAATTCTTGAAATTTATGTTAGGAAAGAAACAGGGAGTAAGGGGATATACGTGCTTTCTTTCTGTCAAAATGGATGCTAAATCTACTTCCAAAAATATTTCCATCTCAAGGGAAGGATACATAACTAAAATATGCCTCTGTCACCAACAATTAAGGGAGAATATAATTTCTTTAAAAAAATTTATCAGAAATCCTAAATAATACTATTTACTTGTCATGAAATTGAATCATTTCGTCTGTCTCATGCCCTATTGTCCAGCCAAGCGAGGCTCGTCTCCAGAGCAAATGGAACTGAACATCTTCCAATGTTTATAAAATATACACCACGTCAACAACAATTATATTTAACTGTTGAGATTTAATAAAAAGAATTCTATTGAGTAAGGTAGATATAAAAAATGAAAAATTTTTATAGAAAGCAAAGACAGAATTGTGATGGTGAATCGCAACCACATATATTATTAGCAAATAACTTATCTTGTTTTTATGTAAAATTGGAAGATGTGTAATTTTATTTACATTAAAAAGGAACCATTCCATGTGGAGCCTAACTGGAGGCATTATTGTAGCTTACTTCGGCTGGAAGTTTCCAATTTGTCATCTAGCCAATGGGCTTTTACCGTTTTCTGGCTTTCACAGGTTGGCTGCCTGCACATTTTGGGTTCTAATAGTAGTGCCAAAAGCATCCCAACCAATAGGATTTTTTCCTCCTTTTTCTAGAAAAGGGGGAGAGGTATGTTTGGAGTTAGAACCATGCCAAATGCAAGGATTCATTTGTTTCTTTTTAAGAATAGGAGTAGTACTCCCGTGTAATGAAATCAAGATGATTAAGTTGGCTATTCATTTTATTAGGATCAGTGCTATTGAAACTTCAACAATGAACTGTGGCAATCTGATGATGGTGTTTTAGTTTGTTTAAGAAACAACAATGGTGGCATAGTTTGATATGGGAACAAAAAATAAAGACAATTTGGAAACCAATGATCCCGTGAAACATAGTAAATTTGGAGAAGATATTGAACGTGAATCTAGTAAATACACTATATGATGAAAGATAAATTCAATGTGGGGAAGGACTGTGTCGTTTTTTGGAAACGTGAAGTAGACAAAGTTGATTTGGCAGTCTTTGTTGCAGGAGAATCTTGACATTCAGAATAAGGTCACTTAAATGCAATTGTCATATATCCTTCAAAAAGAAATTTATAAACCATTCTCCATAAGATATAACTTTGTATAGCAGTGCATAGAGTGTTAAACTCACAAGGAACTCAAGAGAAGTATATTATTATATTTTCTCCTTATCTAAACCTTATGAACAACTCTTGTATAATTAAATTAATTACATGATGTCTTAAACATAATGTAAATTGGGGGAAAGTAAATTAGGAAATTACGTAAAACTAATCCTAAACAAAATAAGAAACTATTATCTGAATAGGAAACAAAATTAAAATAGAAATTTCAAGACTAATTAAAAACTATCAAATTCTTAGCTATATGTCACTAAATCAAGTTATGAACTCATAATAGAAAAATGATCACTTTGAGAAGTAAAATTGTCAAAAATTCCGATCCTTGCATAAATGGATTAATTTTTGTCAAACGCTTCCAGTTTATCCCTACCTTCCTCTCGATCTACTTCAATTTGATTAATCTTTTCTTAAAGATATTAATACTTTAATTAATCAATTGTTATAGATTGAAAGCAAGATTAATAAGCAAATTAAGGTAGATTTTGCATCAAGTTGGACTATATTTCAAAAACATGCAAACATATGCAACTTGAATCATGCAATTCCGTATCTATCCTAATTAATTCCAAAAACGTGCAACTCAATCACAACAAATAGATGCTACTAGCAAATCAACCTAAAGACCAATCATGCCAAATCAATCAATAGTTAACATTCCTGGCTATTCAATTATACGAGTTAATCATGTCAATCAAGTATAGAAACTCAATACAATTGATATGAAAAGAAATATGGAATTACAAAAATACTGAAAAGGTAATCCTTGTAATATCAAAGATAGAATCTTTAATACATACATCTCAAAGTATCTAAACCCAAATAACAAACATACCCTAAAAAACATAGATAAAAACTCAGTTGTTTCAATACAATAGATACTAAAAGAAATTAGCTACTTAGAAATAAGAAAGAACAAGAGAAAGATTAAAGATAACACTTGGAAAGCCCACAATCAGAAGTCTTTTTACCTCCTTACCTTTTCCTCCTTTCCCAACCTCATTTGATGCTTTTCTCTCATAGTATTATGTTTTTGGAGAAGTATATTCCAAGATATCATGAATTTGGACGTCCTTTACCTTTATAGAACCCTCATAAACCACATTTGATTGAATTTGGGAAGCTTCCACTACCATTGGCTTTGTTTAGGACTTTCTAAACTCTTCAGAAGGGTTGGACACCTTGTACGCACGGGGTGTGCATAGAAGCCTTGCACTAATTTTGAACAAAAATTCCTACTGGAGGCATGGGATGACACATGACCATGCAAGCTGGTTGTCTCCTACCCGTGCTTATGGTAGAACACAATTTTCTATATTTTTTTTACAACATTTTTTCTTAGGATTTATAGCTCTAAGTGTATTGCGATCCATCTTGCCATATTAATCCCCTACAACAATTTTTTTTTTCACTCAAGAGAATGCAACTATTTTTCAGCAATTACATCCCCTTCCCCCCCCCCTTTATCCCATTTATTTAAACCCAAATTTAAGACTAGCTTAGGCAATTTTTCAACAAAAATTTGCATATATTCCAAACTTATACTTCATCACATCACTTATATAAATCTTTCAAAGACAAGTTTCATTCATCTAGTAAAAATAAATAGGGTTAGACTAAATTATCAAGACTTAGTTATCTTCAACTTAATATAAAAGTTCAACAAAAATCAACTCAACTGAATAAAAATCAAGAAAATTTTCAAAGAAAAAAGAAAAGAAATGTTTCCGCCAATTTATTCATTTGAATTCCCTAAATTTTTTTCTAAATTTAAAAAATTTCTAATTTTTGCCCATGTTCAAATTATGCACAGTGATCACATAAGAAACTTGGAAAAAGAATTCTAATTTGACAATCGCACACTTAAACTGGACATTGTCTCCGGTGGACGAAAATAAAGCAATTAAACATAACCTAAAAAGACCAAGCAGATAATGGGGTAAAGAAAATCAAAACTTCCAAGTGCATGCAATTATATGAATGCTAAATTTTAATAAATAAATAAGCTCCAGAAGTTGAGAGTAACAATTTTGGAAAAGAATTTGCAAGTCCTACCACCACACTCAAATAGTACATCATCCTTAATGGAAGAAAATAGAATAAGAAAGTTTAGCAAAAAAAGATCAAGTTGATAAAGGGAAAAACTTCCCAAGAACAATGTAGTCATGGATTGCCACATGCCAATAAATAAATATTGTCCTAAATTTGTATCAATTAACATCCATATGAAAAGCTTGAAGGCTGGATAGTAAAGATGTTAGAATTAAAAGCACATATCCAAAGAATGGAGTCTATAATAGAAATAATGAAACAAAAACTCACCCTATACAATCCTAACCTGGATAAGAAAAAACACATGAAAAATAGAGAGAAACAAATATGCAAGCAATAGTAAGGGATGAAAGTTCACAAAACCATCAATATTTTTGCAATAGAAAGCAATATGGCATATGCAGGATACTGCATGGGCGTGCACAAACTAGTACCAATTGCAGAGGAATAATATTTGTCTCTGCACGGCTTCATGCACACTCGTGCATCAAGCCATGCATACCTACTGTAGCTTTGAAACTTATTTTATTGAAAACATGACAAGGTTGCATAGCCATGCAATATGGCACAGCTAAATGCATGGCCATGCCACTGGCCATGCAACCGGTCCGAGAAATTTTTCATAACATTTAATAAACACAACTTGTGACTTTCAAAATCCTTTTCCAATCTCATAGTTTATGCCTTATGCAAAAGTGTTTCCCTTACAAATGAAGCACAAAAAATAATCACAAATACTCAAACACAAATTTGTTGTCAAATCACTTATTTGATGAAAAGAAAATAAACCTAACCTAGCAGTGATTAACTTATCAAAACGAAAATAAAGATTCAACATGTGATCATATCACTTGTGTAAAATCAAAAAGGATTGAAAGAATGATAGACTCCCTTAGGTATGGCCAATTAGCTTATTAGTGGGGCACTAATTGTAGAAAACTCACATAAGGTGAAGCATCTTCAGCGGATGAGTTACTGACAAATCATTGTCTCATTGGGATTGAATTTAGATGCAAAGAAATGTTCGTCATTTGCATCTCATCTTTCCATTTTATAAAATTCACACACTAAGATGGAACAACTTCCAAAACAAACAAAGACAAAAGTAAAAAGTAAAAAGAAAAATTAGACATCAAAAGAATTAATCAAGATTAACAATCACAAGAATCATTCCAAAATCAAAACAAGAAGATAAAGTTCCCCGACAAAGCCACCATTTTTGTTGTAGGAGAATCTTATATATCTAAGGGAGAATGATTTATAAATTTCTTTTTTGATGCGTGTATGACTACTGCATTTAAATTACCCTACTCTGAATGTCGTGATTCTCCTATAACAAAGACTACCAAATTAATTTTATCGACTTCCTGTTTCCTAAAAACATTTCAGTCCCAGTCTGTGTTGAATTTATCTTTTATCATATAGAGTATTTACTAGATTCATTTCTAATATCTTCACAAGATTTACCAAGAAAGAAAAGGAAGATCACAAGAGGAATGGTGATTGAGCTGTAAAAATTGAGTTCATATCAAATCCTTAACTGAAAATTTGAGTGATCTTGTGGAAAATAGAGAAGAATGAAAAGAAATGAAATGAAAAGGAGGGGAAAAAATGCGAGATTTTCTTTTGTTGAATTGTAATTGTTAAATAAGGTTATGGTTTTGATTGATGATTAGGATAGGAGAGCAAGAAGAGTTGGAAAATATTGATATATTTTGTTCATCCTTTTCTTGCGAACTCTCAGTTTCATTGATATTTGATTTTCCTATATCCTTCATTTGACAAGCTACATTACAAGACTTTAGCCTTACATTACAAGCTTAAAAGTCCTACTTAACCTAAGTAGAATCATGATATGTCTCGGATTAGTGGAGTGAGTGTATGAAAAGTAAGCTTATGGAATGTATATTCTTTTTTAACGTAATGCTTTCCAATGGTTTGAGAATATTGTTAAGTATTGAGATGGTTCTACTAAGTCATTATTCACCTACACAAGTCTTGCATTTGTTGTGAAAGATGTAGTAGCATGTGTTGTATGTTCTTGAATGAAGAATGCATTGAAAATATTATTTTGAAATTGATTGGGTGATTTGTTAACACTTGTGTTTTTCATACTTGTCTTTGATACCTTGCTTGAGGACAAGCAAAGAGCTAAGTGTGGGGGAATATGATAGGGCCTAAATTAGTCATGTTTTTCCTAGTTATTTGAGGCTCTTTTGTTATACATTATGTTTAATAACTAGCCATATTCCTTCATATCTGAGATTTTACCCTTGGAAAGGCATTTTGTTTATTATTTCAGATTTTAGGGGTCAAACAAAACAAAAACATCGCAAAACAGAATAGAGGAGGCGCCGGTTAGGACAGAGGAACTGGCGCCGGCCATGTGCAAGTTACACGAACTTCGAGACGACAAAAAATTGTTGAAACAAACCAGAACAAAATCAAACTGGCGCCGGCTATACTCTGGACAACATAGTGCTGAAATCAAGAAAAAATCGACGAACAAATAAAGAAACAGAACACAATCGGCACAGGTTTCAGTAGCCAAGGCGGCGCCGGCTGTGCCCTGAGGAAAAGACGGGATCTTGATTTTTCTACACGGTTTTTGGTAATTTGTGAAATTTTAGTACCTTCCTACTTCTACTCAGCCAAGAACATTACACCAACGAGTTTAGGCATTTCCTAAACCTATAAATAGATGGAAAACGCAAGAGAAAATGAGAGAATTCATTGATCATCACAGAAAATCACTCAATCAAAGAAGGAAATCTTCAATTTAAGGAGGGTTATGCAAGGAGCTCTTCAAATGAAGAAGAATGAGGCTTATCTATGAGTGCTTTCTTTTACTTTGTTTTCTTTTTGTTAATAATGATGAATTAATTGTTTTATTATAGTTTGACATTGTTTTAGGTTTTCATGATATTTAGAGTTATTTGATCTTTTGATTATTTGGTTGTTCTTCTTGGTATTTAGTTACTTGTGCTTATTACGGGATTGATTTGTTGGTTCTTTCTATTAATTCGCTGAGACCAAATGAGTTGATAGTGGTTTCAATTTATTGATTCTATATTTGTTGTCTATTAACTCGCCAAGACCAAGGGGGTTAATTGATGAGGACTAGGTAATTAAATGTTAATTGATGTTTGCCAAGATCAAGAATTCATTGGTTAATTTCATGTTTTGAATTCGCCGAGACCAAGGGAATTTAAGTAAGGATTGGTTTAATGTATCTTTTGGATGAATTAGTTGAGACGAGACCAAGTGATTCTAATTTATCTAGAAGGTAGTGATTTCATGGATTGAAAAAGAAGTGTGTCTATCTTAATCCTTCATGATGCCAAAAGAATAATTAGTTATGATAATGATTGGATACTTTAAAATCATGATTATTAAAATAATGGTTTGACTTACATACTTCTCCATCCTTGACATGTATATATTCTTTTATTTTATTTTTCTTTTTATTTCATTTTCCCTTTATTGAGTCGGTTAAATAATGAAAGAAAAGTGATTAATGCATACTTGTTCCTGGAGGATCGACACTCGTTTAAACCTTTTGTTATGTTAATGATGAGTACGCTTGCTCATATGTGTAATTTAGGGTTAACGTTTTAATTTAACTTGATTGAGAATGTTCTTAGTTTTATATGATTTTTATACCCAAATCTAAACACATCAATCCACCAAAGCATGAAGCCAAAGCTAAAGAAAGGAGATAGAAATTCAAGCCACATTCCATGCTGCCAAGGAAGAGTTCAAATTATGATTTGGCTTTTAGCTAAACCAAGGGTCTTTGTTGTGATTTGGAACACTTGATTAATTGTTCTTGAGTTCTTGGATCTTTCTTTTAGCCTAGGGTTCTAGTGCTTTAAGTTGGGCGTGTGTTTTCTATGAAAAATCACTATTTTTAATCGACATTTTGGTCTTGAATTTTTCCCCATTTTTAGTCGTGAAATTCACATAAAAATCAACCCCTAAAGAGCTCGCATCACCCTTTCTATCATCAATTCATCTTTCTTGCATATAATCTTTAGTAGATTCACTTCTAAGGTCTTCTCTAGATTTACAAAGATTCATCAAAATTTAAAAATGAAATTTATTTTCTAGATGCTATTTCTCTCTCTCTCTCTCTCTCTCTCTCTCTCTCTCTCTCTATTTGTTTAACTACATTTTAAATTTGAACCATGGTGGTCGAGCTACCATCTCAGCCGCCTATACCACCTGGTACCTAGGGGAAGAAATCATTTACCGGATTATTTCAAGTAGTTCAAGATTCTTCCATTGGAAACCAAAGGCATTGTCGTCTTTCAAGGGAAAACCAATAGTGGTGTTCACTAATTCAGAGGTTGATCCACTCATTGATCCTATTCGCTATGCTCTAGTAGGAAAATTTTCCCAAGGAAATTGTTAATAGAGTCTCTTAGTAAGGAGATTTAAACAATTAGCTTCCAAAGAGTTGTTTCTCTCAATTTGCTAGATACTAGCCATGTTCTTTTGAGGCCTTGTTGTGAAGATGTTTATTTTCGATTATGGCTCAGGAACACATGGTACATAATAGGGTTATGAATGCATATCTTGAAGTGGACTAAGGACTTTTGAATATCTTTTGAGCCTTCAGTAGTTCTAATTTGGAAAAGCTTTGAGAATTTGCCCATACATTTATTTGACAAAGCTGCTCTTTTTATATTAGCTATTACTGTTGGAAAACCATTAAAAATGGATAAGGCTAAAGCTAACCTTACCAAACTTAGCATGGCTATGGTTATTGCAGAGGTTCAGATGAATCAAGATTGCTGAGGGGAGTTCTGGGCTTTCTCAAAATGTAACCTACATCAATTTGCATTTATATTGCAAGAATTGTAGTCAAATTAGGCAAGCTACTTCTGGTTGTGGTCAAAATCGAAAACAACCTAAGAATGATGCGCCATTGAGTAAGAAGTGGGTAGCAAAGCAAGTTCTTAATTTTTAGCTAGCCTACCATGTTGCTAATGATTTGCAAGGAAACCATAGCTCGGATTAGAATGCATTTCCTCATAATTGACAATATTACATATCTAATGCTATCACCCGTTCGATGCGGGTTTTGAAAAGTCTAAATCCTTGTGCAAGCTCATTTGAAATGCCGCCATAGATATCGAAAAAACCTAATATGCCATTACATAATAAACAATCATTGCCTGTGATCGCAGAGCCGCTGGTAAATAAGCAAATGGAAGTTCAGAATGCTCCTATTGCTAAAATGCATTTGATCCTGAGTGTACATGTTGAGAGCCCTCCTGTTACTCCATAATGTCCTTTCATGGTGATGAGAGCCTGAAATGTCATATTTTTATGTTATTTGCACTATAATTATTTAAGATTCATGACTAGATGGCTACTTATTTCTTCTAATTTTCTCGTATTTTGTGTAGATTGCAAGGTAGAAGATTTATTGAAGAAATAAGGTGAAAAAGTAAGGAAAAAGGAGCTGAAAGGTAATTAAACTGGCACTAGTTAAGCACCATAACAGGTGCCGGTTCAATGCTAAAGTATGGCCAAAACTTTCTGGAAATAACAAGCGTTGGTTTAAGCCCATAATAGGTGCCACTTGGAGTTGCAGAAAACACTGTTCTACAATGTTAAGGGTTTCTGAGGTTGACACTATAAATACTTCTTTAAAGGCCTTCATTTAGACAATTTGGCAAAGGGATAGTGATGCGCATTTTTTGTGCATATATTTTACTTATGTAGTATTGTCGAAAATCATACTACAAATCATGATTTTGCCAATTTTACTCCCATAATAACACACATATAGGTAAGTATACCCGTCCTATAATATAGAATTTTACTAGCAAGTATCAAAGATCCTAGGAAAAGGGAAAAATGTACCACTACTAACTCTTCCATTGTTGTCTAGACTAATGAACTAATGGAATTGACTAATTATAATGGGCAAACCTAAAGAATCAACACAAATCCACACAAGATTAGCTGTGAGAAAATTAAGGATAAGAAAAAAAGTATAAGACATGTAATTGTTAAGAATCCTCCAAAATTAGCCAAGTACTAAACACAATCCAAGAAAATTAAATCTCAATTCTATTGCTGGCAGAGGTTACAAATACAAAATCCACTCTCTCTTGAGTAGTGAACTTCCTATTCTTGGGCCAATATGAAGGCTATCACTGTCTTTCCAATTTAGCCCAAGAAGTATTAAGTACAAAATGATCTAATTTTTTATAGAAAATGATACTGCTATCTCTAGGCAATATCAACTCTGAACGATTACCAAGTTCTAGTCCCTCAACCCTTCTTTTGAGGCGATCTAATGAAAACCCACAATAAACCCATTATTTTTTACATTCAACTCCAAATCCCACCTCTCAAATTCATTAAAAGAGGGCAACCAAACTAAGAATCCAACACAATAAATGCATGTAATCATTCACTAGAAATTGGAATCCAAGTTTTCAAGAGCATATTTGGTACAAGAATCTAGCAAGGCTTCAACCCTTCAAGAACAGTTAAAACAACGAAATACACATTGCCCAAGTGAAAACAAAGAAAATAGAGCAAGTGAGACTCATAGACAAACTTCTTTCGTCATCTTCTCCAAGCCTTCCTTGAATAACCCTCCATTCTTCTCTTCAAATCTTCACTCTTATGAATGTAGGTGTTTTTCTCTATTGGTGGCTGCTCTTAATAGTCTAGAGAAGTTCTATTTATTGCCTAAGGAAGCCCTCAAATTTGTGATTAAAAAAATAGCATAAATCCGATCTGCGAAAATAATCGGTGTCTATTATTAATACATTCGACATATGTTCTCCAATAATCAAGTGTGCATGTGTACATAACTGTTGCCTATTTAGTCCTTGGACCGGCACCTATTATTTTCAGTTAGTCTTTCCACCGCCTATCGAAAACAAAATCGCCACCTATTATTAAAAGGATCCGGCGCTTGTCATTTCTTTTTCTTCATGAACTGTGTCTTTTTCATGTAGCAGCTGATCTATGGCTTTTCAAACCATTGACCGATTATAATTCTTCAAGCAAAAAAGACATGTACCAGTTATAATTCTTCAAGTAGTCCTTTATTCAATCCTACACAAACCAATATACAAGTGTGGAAATAAATAGTTTGTTAGGCATTATTTTACAACAAATACAGTATAAATTATGTAGAACATATGTACAATTTAAGCATTCATCACTCCCCACACTTAAACTTTTGCTTGTCCTTGAGCAAACCACAATTTTTCACCAATAAACAAATAGTTTACAAATAAAATAAATTAATTAAATCATAGCATATTAGGAAAAATAACAAGAACAAGTCAACATATATACAATAATGCCAAAATAATCAAGACATTTTTTTATCATTTACTTTAGAATTCATCCCATCGCTTATCTATCCAAGTTAATCCCATGTATACCCATATATTAAGTTAGACACAACTAAGAACATCAAAGTTGAATTCAATAGGTTTCTGCCAATTCAATATGATTCACTCTACCAATTGAGTCAAGAATATGAATAATGTGAGTTATATAAGTTAGGACCAACTGGCTAAACCTAATTTCATGGCTTACAAATAGTGCAAACAATACAAATGTTACATTACACTATATAACAATACATTACAACATTACAACTCTACATTCACTTTGATACAACAATACATTTTAACTTGGAATAACAAAAAAAGAGTATCTCAAAATTCATTATTTTTCTACAAAGGAATGCATGTATAATGATTTTGATTTTAATACTCTTTTACATCCCTTGAATTTTTGTTTCTTATTCTTCTTCTCCTGTTGCTTTTTTGCTCTTTTTATCTTTTTCTTTTCTTTTTCATCACACATTATTTTTTATCATAGGACACGCACTTTACATTCCTTGAGTCTTTTTTTTTTTTCTCACTTCAGTAGGTGCATTTACCAATCTACCTCTTATTCCTATTTGCCTTTGTATTGAAAAATACAACAAAAAATGGAGTTTTGTATAATACAATGTAATAAAGAATAAATGAATAGCTAACTAAAAAAATAAATAATATGGGAATGCCACGAAAGTAGAGATAAGTTGACAATCCATACTCTATATTGCAACACAAAGTTTTCATCCATTCCCGAAGAATTCAAGCTTCACAACATTTTCAATGGAATAAATAAGGTTAATCTTACTTCATAAAACTTAGCTCATGTCATACCTAATATATAAGTTTACAAAAAATCAACTCTCCTAAACAAGTCTTAAGCAGAATTCCCAAACAAAAACATAAATAATAATTCCACCAAATCAGTATATATTAACACATATACCAAAAAGTCTTGAATGTTAACCTAAAAGTGCAACAAAAAAAAAAAAAAAAACATAGCCTAAATGCTACAACAAAAATTTTAGCCTAAAAATAAGAAAGTTCTCAAAATAAACAATAAAATCTTGCACATGAAAAATTACTCTACCTCTCCCTCACACTTAAAGAGGACAATGTCGTCATTGTCCTAAATATATGATACAAATATATTTACATGATACAAAATAACAAAATAGAGAGCAAAAATTAAGCAATACTTCCGAGATATCTTGAAGCTTATTGTCCAAATGGGTGATTCAACCGGCACGGGTTGAAGGTAAGAAATGGTGTCAGCTCTTTCTAGTAGCTCAATAGCTTTGTTATTCTACAATTGATTGACACTTGTTTAAATGGACTAAACAGTGCCGGTTAGTCTTTGTTCCTTTAAAAACAATCACAAATACAATAGCACACAAAACGCCAAAGAAAGAGCAATAAAATGAATACAAACAACCAAAAGACCAAAAAGAAATAGGATACAATGAAAACTAATAAAAAAAGTAACTACAAACAATAAGGATACAACTAGTAATCATAACTAATTAAATCAACTAGGCAACGATATTCACTAGTATCCATACATATAATAACACTAATCTCCAAACACCAAAAGATGTACACAAAGGTTATTACCAAAATGTAAGATCAACTACTATGAACAAAACCAAAACATATACACACAAAGAACTACACTAATGCTAATACAACAACACAACAATTCAATTGACCAAATCAACATTTTTACAAGAGATACACTAAATCACTATATAAATACATATTCCAATGTACTATCTTTACTATATAACCTATAGACACCACAACTAAATACTAGAACTAGTCACAATGCACAACACACTAGAAACTCAATAAATAACAAGGAAAAGTAAAGAATCAAGGGTTTAGTGGCTCATTGAAAAGAAACCCAAAAAATTTTCACAACACTACAACCGCTAATCCATGAATACTACAAACTCCACATAGCATAATAAAATCTCCAAAATTATCCAACAAATAATTTCACCACTACAAAAACTATTATATAAAGGGTTCTCAAAAATTTAAGACAAATAGTTTTCAATCATTCCACAACACAAAATACCACACTATATTAACCAACCAACTCTTCAATTTATTCACTATTACTACAATCAACTTTTCAACCCTCATAATATATAGTAAAACAACAACCAAAACTACCAACAATATTTTCATCCTCAAAACTTCAACTCCATTACAACAACAATGAAACCAAATCCTACTATATAACAATCATCCACAATAATGATTATATGACAAGATCTCCTCAATTTAGTAGCCATTTACAATAAAAAATTTCATCCAACAAACACTAATAGAACACAAAAAATCTTCCCAACACCTAAATAGAATTCAGAAAAAGTGAGAGAAAGAGCTAGACTGAGAAACTCTCAACACCCTTGAGTCCACTTAATGAGTCTTGCTACCTATGGATGTTCATCAAGCTGGACTGTTGATGCACGGGTATTATTCTGGTTTGTATTTTTCTTACAAGTGTGGTATCCATATTTTGCTGTGTGGTTGTACTGTTTGTGTTCACATTCTGGCCTTTAGTTTTGCTTCATGCCTACCCGACTGTAAGTATTAGACAGTTTATTAGAATATCAGAGTAAATAGGTGCAATGCTATGCTATGGTTGCACATGATAGATGGGTCCTACATTAGCTTTTGGTTGGTGTTGTTATTTTCTGCCATTTTTGTGTTGCTCATTTCCTACATTTTTCTAGCTTTAATACTTGGGTCCAAATAACTGTTAGTCATTGGCATACTTGTCTGTGGTGGATGAATCAGTGAATCAGTTATGTATTGGTGTTTAATCTTATTGGCTGACTGTGGTGGGATGTGTTTCGCCTCTTTTACTATTCTCTGTGTGAACTGAGTTCTTGGTTTGGTCTTGGCACCTGATCATCTGTTAAACCAGCCACCCATTTTGTTTGATCCAGATAAACCACCTATGCCCTGTTGAAACCAGTTTGTCAGCCTTAGCTAATAGAATTCTTCGGTGTGGACCCCTATCTTGGAACCATATTCGAATTCAAATTACCCTGAACCCACTTCATTTCCCGACCTATAGAATTTTAGTTAACCTCTACCACTCATAGTTGTTAGTATACCAGTCTACCAACCCAGAAATAAATTATTCTGTCACATACTTTCATACCCTCTATCATCTACCATCCTCGCTATATTCGCCCTCCTTTTGTTCTGTGGGCCTAGACCTAATGGTCCAGACTAAATGACGAAAGAAGGCAAAGAAAACTGGGGTTCCTTCTACCTCCCCACCTCGGGCCTCCTCCTCATATAGTGTAACACCCCACTACCTAGGCCCGCCAGGGCCGGGGATGTCGTCCCGTCCAAAGGACAAGGGGTCTTTATAACTAGGTCACACAAATAAAAATTGCAGAATAAAAATAATACTTGAACTTAAAATTTATTACATCCCAAAAACAAATCCAATAAATCCATGAATAAATTCAAGAATACCCAAAACAAATCCATAATAACATTCATCCACCCTCATCTTCCCCGAAACATTACACAAAATAAATTATCATAAAATCTTCCAAAGCAGGCAATATCAAGCTACTCACCCCTACAGCAAGACCAACCTGAAATCATGGTAAAAATGGTGGTGAGATTGAAATCTCAGTAAGTCCGTGTGTGTTTAAGTGTCGGGTGAAAACAGTTCGTGAATGCAAAGTATAAAATTATTTATAAGAGATCACTGGCAAGCAATAAACATCCATCAAAAGCAAGAGTGGTGTTTTAGCTTATCCAGCCATACATAATTTAGAAAATCAACCACTCAAAAGAAAGGATTACGGGTTACCACACGTTGGGCCCCATAACCGAATGGTCAGCATGCCACACTTTATGCATACCGCCGGTCAGAATGCCACACTTTATGCAGACTGACAAAAGTAGGTGATCGGCCTACTGGGCAAGATACTCCTCCTTCTCTATACCCAAACAACAACCGAGTGTCCATTCCGGCAAAACACAGTCACTTGACTGAAAAGAACACTGCTAGCTCGGACCGGCACGACCCACTGGACTGACGTCCTATCCGGGAAGGACTCACCCTCAGAAGTGGCCACCTACTGAGAGACTTACCCTAACCCCTCAAAAACTAGCCCTAGTAGTGGTGATTGTCCATCAGTACGCATATTCCTAGACTGCCTTAATGAATTTAAACGGTGCTCTGGACTTGAAATCAACAAGGATAAATCTAACATATACCTAGCTGGAATAAGGAGGACTGATCAGGAGGCTCTACTGGTTGAAACGGATCCTTTTTGGGTAATTCCCATTTCACTATCTGGGTTTACCAATCATGATTGGTAAGATCCAGATATCTTTCTACAGACTTTTATTGGATAGAATTGGCTCCTACATTGGGCGTTGGTCAGCATGTCCACTTTCTTATGCTGGGCGATTCCAACTAATCCAGACTGTCCTACAAGGGCTAGAGTGTTTCTGGATGTCCATTCTTCCAACACCGTCTGCAGTGATTAGTTAGTTGGATAGGATGGCTCGGGATTTCTTGTAGGACTCAAAACAATCGTTCTTTGCTTGGAAGGATATTTGCCTACCCAAGAATGAGGGTGGACTTGGATTGCGACATCTACATACATGGAATGGGGCACTGTTGGCTAGAATTCCTTAGGACATACAAGTGGAGAAACAATCCATGTGGGTCAAATGGCTAGACCACTACTACATGAAGGGTAGATCAGTTTGGGAGATAGAACATCACAGGGACCATTCCCCACTGTTTCATAGACTACTAGCAATTAGAGATATGATTCTGACGCGGGAACGGGATATTCACTGCGCAGCATGTAACACCCCGCTACCTAGGCCCAACAGGGTCGGGGATGTCACCCCGTCCAAAGGACAAGGGATCTTTATAACTAGGTCACACCAACGAAAATAAAAACAATACTTTAAAAATTGAACTTATTACAATCCAAAAATTCAAGAACAAATCCAAAATAAATTGTTTACTATCATCTCTCAAAGCAACACATAAAATAATTAATACAAAGTCTTCCAAGCAGGCAAGAAATCTAGCTACTCATCTCCACAGCAGGATCGACCTGAAAACATGGCATAAAAGCTGATGAGATAAAAATCTCAGTAAGCCCGTGTGTGCTGTGAGTGTTTCAGGTAAAACAGTTCATGTATGGAAGTTGTAAAAGTTGTATAAAAGAAAATATTGGCAAGCAATAAATAAGGATTAAAATAAAGAGTGGCGTTTTGCTTTTCAAACCATACATGTGCACAATAAATAAAACCACTCAAATGGGTAGCCATGGGCTACCACACGTTGGGCCCCATGACCATATAACAGTCAGAATGCCACACTTTGTGTAGACTGACAAAAAGGTAGGTGATCGGACTATCGGGTAAGATACTCCTCCTTCTCTACACCCAAACATACCGGTTGTCCATTTCGAAAATACACAGTCCACTTGACTGAAACTTGCTAGCTCAAACCAGCATGACTAAGTAGTACTGTCGCTTCTCTAAGTAGAGTTCATCTTCTAGAGGTGGTCTCCTGCCAGAAGACTCGCTCTTGCTCTTCAAAACTAGTACTACTAGCCTACCCTTATTGAGTACTCAATGTTGATTATCCCACTACGGAGAAAACTGATAAAACATTGCTTTACTTGGAAATAGCAATTAAGGGTTTCTAAAATTCGTGTCAAAGTGGGTTTCTAGAAAGAGTTTAGTATTTGTGCAAAACTGCTTGTTTGGTTTTCAAAAGATTTGTTCAACTGAACAAGAAAGGAAACAGTCCTTAATTGCTTTTATAAAATGAGTGTCCATACACTTCACGTTTGGCTTGCCATAGTAATCTTTTGTCATCAAATAAGTTTATGCAGAAGCTTACCTGATTATTTGCTTGCAAGTTCACAAATCTACCAAAACTGACCCAACCCCGCCTTGGGTAAATATAAGTCATATGATTATACTTAAGCTATATTCACTTCCATAAATAATCCTACTTCAACTTATTATAATCATAACTCTAATGCCCTAAGTTTTAAGGCTAGATGATAAAGATTTTTATAAAATAAGTCTAGCTTGATAAGTGAAAATAACTAGAGGTTGTAAAATAATTACTAATAAGTTATAGGTTCAAATACAATTCTTGAGAGTTGTTAGTAATAAATAAACTAGGGTTTAATTGATGAAGAATCATAAGTCCTAGATGATATTATTAAGATAAATAATAAACTATTACTAATCTCTTATTTAATAATTAATACATAGAAAATAATAAATAATAATAAATAAATTTTATTAAATTTTGATCAATAGATAATAAATAAATTTCAATAATATTTATGAATATATGGCCTACAAGATTAATATTTCACCTACTATTACTATTTATATAAAAGGCTTTATTTATTATTATTATTATTATTATTATTATTATTTATATATTTTATCTTTAATAAAAGATATCATTTATTTGGCTAAAATATTACTATTCCATCCTTCTTAGGTTTTTCAAAATCTTTGGAGGAAATCATAATATTAATTTTAATTAATGTAATAAAATTGGCCAATTAAAATAGCTTAGGATTAACAAGGTCATGATCATAATTTTCCTATTACTAACAAGAATCATGAACATAAAATCCAATATCAATCCACAAACTATTCTATTCATGAATAAAGGCTTAAATCTATTCTTACTATCACATAGCCAAATCTCTACTAAGTATAATCATATTCATGACTTCAATGAAAACAAGAACATAATACCCTATTCACCAAAGGTGACATAATACCTAGCATGTCTAAACATCCATACTCACTCAAGACATGAAGAACATGCATTGATCCACAAGAAATTTCATAAAACTTAACCATGGCAAAACATCCTCATGCTCCAATCTCAACTCCTTCATACATAAGCACATACTCAAGCCCCAATCATATTTTTTCCCTCTCTAACAATATCTAATAGATATGACTTTAGAATTAAACAGAATGTTAAAGAGAAATACTTGGTTGATGACTATCTCGATGAAGATTCAAGGAGATCCACACGCTTAGGAGGCTTGAATCGTCCAAGAAAGAAGAAGAAAAACAGCCATGGTTGTAGCAACCATTTTAGCCGAGAGAGAGAGAGAGAGAGAGAGTGTGTGTGTGTGTGTGTGTGTGTGTGTGTGTGTGTCATGTTAAAGATTGAAGAAAAGAAGATGAACAAAATTGCTCTTAATTACCTTGATAGTGTTCTTGAGACTTCAAGACAAATTCTGATTTTTTATCCGATTACAGATTTTTGTTTTCAAGATTTGATGTTATAAAAACTAGAAATGGACTCTAGGGAGTGAGTAGGCATGATTTGGAGTTTTTGGAAGGGATTGGAAGTGTTTAGAGTGGTCTTAGGCTTGAAGAAAGGTAGTGTGTGTTCTTGCTGTTTTTGGAGAAATGAAGAGAATTGGAGAAAAAGCTGGACGAAATACTGAAGATGTTGGCCGAATGATTGAGGGATTTCTATGATTTGATTTTTAGATTAGGGAGAAGAGGGAAATCTGGTTTGTTTGAAATTCAAATGGATTAATTTATGGAGTGTTTTAAGGTAGAAGATATGGTAATGTTGTTTAATTGATGGAGGTTCTTGGGAGCTACAATGGCCGACTGGTCTTGCTGTGGTTTTGCTGAAATGAATGAGGGTTGAAGGAGCTATAAGGTTGGCCAAAATTCTGAGTGCAATGGTGGGAGAATTTCTGGTTGTTTGATGCTTAATCTAAGGGAGTTTTCATGGAGCAATTGTTGGAATTTTGAACTTCAATTGAGAGCTTGATTGGAGTAATTGAAGGAGGAATTTGAGGAGTGGCTATGGAGTCCAAACGTGCAGGTCAGTGGAGGGGGTAATGAAGTTCAGTTCATGGTAGTCTAAGGTTAACTTCACAGAGGTTTGAAGTGATTTTCGGACAAGGCTTGAAGAGAGAGCAAGGCTGGAATTTTTCTGGTTGGATATTCGAATGGTTTGCTGGAAATTGTTGTGCAGTTTTTTCTGTGGTGTTCCAACCAATTTGCAGAGAGTTTGGGGAGGTATTGGAGGGTCCTTTAAGGTTGGTTTCCAGTCTTCTTTATGGAGGAAAGCAGAGGTAAATTACTGGTTTGAAGGTTGAAGAAACAGCTTTGGTTTTTTGCCTACTATGCTGCGAAACTGTCCAGAAATTTTTTCTGGTTTGCACAGCTTTGTGCAATCCGGCTTTTGGCAAAGAATTTCAGTCTTCAAGCTGAACAAGTTGGCCATTTTTCTGGCATCATTTCAGTAAGAAAAATGGTTGAAGTTTTCGAAGGCTAGACTGTCCAAGAACCTGGAAAATTTTCAGATTTCTTCCATGAAAAAGATGAATACTATGGAGTGGAGTTTGAAGGTTTAACTATGGAGATTAATTCTCTTGGGAACTTTTCTTAACTCCTTCTTTATTTTCAGCCAAAACTCTATCCCTTAAGAGCCATTTTCAAAATTCCAAGGTCAATAAACCTTGCTGAATTTTTTGGAATTAAAATATGGATTTGGATAAATTAAACAAACTTAATTGGTAAAGAATTTAAGGTAAGCTAGGGAATAAAAGTACATGAATCCCTTAAGAATTCTCTTAGGGCATAAGAATAGGATTAGGACATTCCCTTCATGTCTCCCCTAGGACAATACTCCTACTTCTACTTATGGCATGCAGGGGACGAAAAATTCTACCTTAAATAAAATAAAAATAATTATGATAAAACTTAAATGGTGGGGTTTGAACTCAAAACCTTAGAGATTAATTCTAAAGCTCTAACCACTAAACCACAACAACTCTTGCTCTTACTTTCTCTCCCAAATATTCTTTCTATTTAATCCTCAAGCCATCTTCCTATTTAGACCTCAAGTAAAATTACCATTTTACCCTTCCTACTCAATAAGCATAATTAAGCCTTCAAGACTAAATCGTAATTCTAAAGTACATAAAATCATTCAAAAGTATATTTATTCATTTAAGAAAATATGATATGCATTCCAACCCCCCTTACTCTAGGGTTGGCTTTAGGTGGGGTTTCACACAGCAGATCTACTACACACTTGGGCAATGGGTACTACTTTGTTCAGCACCTAAGCAAACGACTACCTTAGGATAACTACATTAAAGGTTTATTGGGCCAGCACTCTTTGGAAGCAGGGCCTATGTAATAACCCGTCGTTCAAAGTGAAAATATATATATATATATATATATATAAAGAAATTAATGATATATTTTCCCTTATTATTATAGTATTACTAAGGCTATAAAGTAATAATATTATTCCTAATGTTATAGAATGGCCATCCCTAGTGCTATTATTATTAATAATAGTATTATTAGTATTATTACTAATATTGTTATTATTTTACTCTACTCTATTTTATTTTACCATCATTATTATTGTAGTTTAATGATAATATTATTATTACTACTTTTATTCTATTATCCATTACTATTATTTTTATATATCTATTATTTAATACAAATATTTATTAGTAATATTAAATTATAGTATTATTAAATTCAATAATTATATTGAATTATTGTATTATTTTTACTATTATCATTTATATATATATATATATAACAACTAATACCATAAATATCTTAATTTATATTATATTATATACAAGATATTTTAGGGGGCCCGCAAGAAATAAATGAAGATGGCCCACAAGCATGACATTTTTTACCAAGATTAGCCATTCTTAGACTTCCTTAATTAAGCTTAATTAAGTTAAACTAGATTAGGGCAAGTGATCATAATTAAGCTAAACTAGCTTAGGGTAAATTAATCATGATTAAGTGTATATTAGCCCTAAGATGTTTTAAGAGATTCTATAAGTTTCTAAGAGGTTATACAACCTTCTAGCATAATCCTTAATCTTCATGTGAATACTAGAGAAGTCTAAAGACTTCTAGAAATGCCAACTCACCTTAAAGCAAGACCAAGAGGATTAAGCTCTATAAATAGGAGTAAGGAGGGGAGAATTTCGACCAAAGCTGGGAGGAGAAGAAGAAAAACCAGAAAAGTGAAGAGGGGAGAGCAAAATTAAGAAAAAGAGAGACTAAGGGAGAGAGGGAGATTTTCGGCAGCAAGGGAGCAAGGAGAAGACAACCGGCAGCAAGGAGGAAGAAAAAGAAACCTACAGCAAGGAGAAAGGAAGGAAAGGAGTATACAGCTTTGCCCTCATCTTGGAAAGGTAAGGGATCACTCTTAAAAAGCCTAAGAAAGTGATACTAGAAGTTGGAAGCTAGCTAATTACATATGAATTGTTGATGTTGAGTAATAAAAATACTTTAGTGTTGTGATGGATGTTGGACTGACCGGTTGGTGTGGTGATGGGTTGAGCATGGTTTTTAGTTCATTTGAGCGGTATTGAAGTGATGGTATGCTGAACATTTGAAAAGAAAGAAGATGGAAGTGATAAAGAAAACAAGGACAGCCATATGTTATTAACAACTCACTAGCTTGTGATGTTTGAAAATATCAAAGGAAATCTGAGTAGATATGACTGGAAATTTAGCATAAATGATCCTAAACATGTCCGAGACTAGTTAGAAAGGATTTGGAATAAGTTGTGAGGAGGTTGTGAGGGTTTTGAATGGCTAAAAGATTATGAATAGTAAGAATGGTGAAAGCTGTTAAAAATTTACTGGTTTGGTAAGCTTGGAATAATTTGTTTGTTTGAACAAAAGAGAAGTGTTGGGCATGAAAAATTATTATAATACTGATATTGGGATGTTAAATGAAGTATTGAAGGGTTTAAATGAGGTAGGATATGTTGAAGAAACCATAGGAATAAACAAGTTGAGCTCCTAAACTGTAATTGTGAACTTCAAGTCGGAACAGTAATCTTAGCGGCAAAACTGAATACAATGAAGGATATTTGAATAACCCATGACCTGAAGTTGATATAGAAATGTCCTAGGAGTATTTTGGAAGTAAATTTACCTTATTTGGACCTGTAACGAAAGAGATATGTACAAAACACTGGAAAATGGCAAAACTGAATTCCAAAGCTCGGAACAGTGAAAGTAACTGAGAAAATGTACAAAATGGGACGGAGATTATATGTCTCATGACCTGAAAGTGATAGAGGGATGTCTTAGGAAAATTAGAGAAGTAACCTCACCTTATTCAGACCTATATTGAATAAGTTATGTGGAAAATGGTGAAGGGTGGTAGAGCTGTAAAACCAGGAAAACCATCAAAGGCATTAATCCATTTATTTCTTTAAGAAAGTCTTAGAAACCTTATTAGAACCATTAAGCATTTGAACTCATTAAGTAATAATACGGAGATATACTAATGGTGTAGGTGAATCAAGTCGAGAGAACTCCTTTAAGACTATACACGAGTACAACTTCGACCTATTATACAAGGTGAGTCCCATTGATTTCTAAACATTTTTAAAGGCTAGTGTGCTTTGATTTTCTATGAAATGCTATGTTTCATGCCATTTTGAAAATCCTTGAATATGTGTAAGTTTTACATGAGCAACATTTGCTTTTATACTATTTTGAACTCGAATAAATTTCATATTCAGCTTGGAAACCTTCCTGGATGTTTAAAACACGAATTTTGTGAATTTAGTCCTTTTTAGATTAAATATTTGGGTTTTCTAAAAAAATGGTAAATTTTGGAATCGGGTATTTGGAGAATAATTCAAATATCCTTATTGGAATATTTTATGAAAACTCTTGGAACTCGGGTATTTGGTAAATGACCGAAATATCCTTATTGGAACTTTTGCGAATATTTTTCAAATCGGGTAAGGGTAAAATAACCCGGATACCCTCAAAAAAAGTCTTTTGGAATCTGGTATGGGTGAAATGACCCGATTACCCTTGGAAAATGACTTTTGTAATCAAGTACGACCCCAAGCAATAAAAAAAATTTTTGATTTGAAAATCCTGTAGGATCAAATGACCCTCTGGCCTGATCAGTCAGATGGGGTTGGTATTGTTGTGTTGAGTACGCAGCAAGGACTTTGACATTTGTACTAGTCCATGTTAGAGATAGACGACCCCAAGTAACCTGGCTAGTTCTGGGGATTGTCTTACTCCAAACAGGGCGACAGGACATTGGTATAAGTCGTCCTGGCTAGCCGTTTAGTCCTTGGCAATTGCTGTGTTTGTGAACGCGTTTGTGAACGCTTGTTGTTTTGAGTCATTCACTGGAATAAGGATGGGATGTTTGGAGCGTTTGACTCCTTGCCACCTCGATGGTGATTGACGTCAGGATTGGGATCCCTGGCTGATGGTGCCAAGTAAAAGATCCCTAAGTGCACGATGAGATACATTTGTACGCTGCTCACCCATCCGGCCTGACACGGGTGACGTGCTGTAAGGCGCAGTCCCTGGCACAAGAAACCGTGCAGCCGAAGGCGAAGTTCTTTGAACTTTGCACGCGGGACGCACTTCTAATAGGGGAAGAACCCGCAATTTATTAAAATAAGGGGCCATATGTTTGGAAATTACTGTTTTTTAAACGGACATGATAAAATGACCTGAACTTATCAATCATTGCTATTTTCCCTATTATAAAATTTACTTCAGCAAAGATTTTGAAATTCGACTCTCTTTAAGGGAAACACTGGCACACACACGGGACTCACTGAGTATACCACTCACACGTACGTTTGTCTTTTTTTTTTAGGGATTGGAGCTGAAGAATAATGCGGTACTCTAAGACTTATTCTATAAAACTAGATAGCAAATCCTTTGGAGTGATCATTGTATATAGACTACGAGTTGTTTCAGCTTATGTATTTTGGGAACTATGACAATGTACCATCGTGACTCATATGTTTATATAAATAAAGAGCATGTTTCATAGATTTACTTAAGTTTTGACTTTACCTACTTACTTTAAGATTAAATCGTTATAAAGACCCCTAGTCAGAGACTTCAGACAGGGCGACATCGCACCTGAGCCCGCCCCACTACAACAAGAAGAAAATGTGGGGTGTTACAGCCTAACCCCTAAGCATTCATTCATGGTCTGATTGTGTGCAAGGGGACGGCTGAAGACCAAGGATGCACTTGTGTTCCGGCTGGATGACTTGTCCTTTCCACTATGTAAGGCTCAACTAGAAACGACCACCCATTTATTTTTCAAGTTCTCTGTTTCTGCACCTATTTGGATGGAAGTTAATGTGTGGCTGGGATTATCTAAAGCTACGAATACGACCAACTCATGCCTTATATGGTTCA
>JANUWF010002536.1:0-10426 GCA_026120185.1 Voacanga thouarsii
AAAAGGGTTGTGTGTGTTCAGGTCTTTTTAGCTAATCAAGGAAGAGTTTGCACAGCTTTTGGTCACCGAAAATCCTATGCACATGTAGTGGTTTTTGTGCAAAATTTTGCTGAACAAAAGAGGAAAAATTCAGGCTGTTTTGGTTGCTAATCTGTCCGCAATTCAGAGAAGAAATAATGAGTTCTTTAGGCATTGAAATTAGCCAATTCAATAGGGATTTTTAGTATTGGTTGGAGTACAGAATTTTCGGTCATTGCATTAATCAAAGCCGGCCGAAAATTCTGGTTTGAAGCTGCCGAAAATCCTGGTTTGAAGCTGGCTGAAATTCTGGAATTTTTTATGGATAAAATCTGATTTTGTGTTGCCACGGTAATCTGATTCGGTGAGGGGTGTTCTAGTTGATTTGAGCTAGGGTTTGAAGAGTTTGATTGCACTTAGGAGTGCAGGAATTTCGTGCAGCTTGTGCATGCACAAGGCTGCCGAAATTTTGCAGGAAAAAGTGAGAGTAAAACCTAGTTGATTTAGGGTTGAAATAAAATTTGATTTGCTAAACGATTTTGGATAAGATTTCTTAGTATTGAAAGAGTTTGTTTTGAGCTAAAACACCTTCAAAGGTGGCGGCACTAAGCTGGAAAATTTTCCAGATTTTTAGCAAGGGTTCTATGTTTAAAATCAATAAGGTATCTAACTAGGAAAAATAACAATTTAGTTCCAACTATCAATTACAAAATCTGATACATTAAAATCAAGCTGGAATCTAATTATTCTAACTAGGATTTTCGAAAATCTAAGAATAATAGCTGGAAATAAAATTAAACTTTATCCTCATAAAAAATCCTTGAATTTAGGAGATAAATATGGAGACTTATCTCCTTAGATGATGGCACTGAAATTCACTAGGATGACTAGGGTTTTTCGGCCAAAGCATGAAGAAATCTAGAGAAAAGAATTCAAAAGGAAAACTAAGATTCCCAAGAGGTAAAATTCGAACTTGGGTCACCAAGGAAAATCACCAAACCCAACCGCTATTCCAAATGAATTCCAATGATAATATTTCTCTAGGAAATTCTTTCCACCCTAATTCTCACCCCTCCATCTCCTCTACTAAACTTCACTTAAAACAACTCTCAAGTAATGCAACAACACATTCAAATAATTTTATGCAAGCACAACCTTGAAAATCACATGCACCCATCTAAAAATAATTTGAAGATATCACATGAAATGCGAGATGCTATGCAATGCATGACTTTTTCCCCATAGGTCAAATGTGGTTTTGGGCGGGGTATTACACATACAATGCTACAATCTCCCGCTTGCACTCTAAGACTATGTTAGTCTATAGGTGCCCACTCCTATGGTCGTTAGGTGTCTTTTGGAAACTCTCTCGGTAATGAGATTCCGCTTTATCGTGGAGGTCAAGATCAAGAAGGGGGAGGCATGACCGTGCAAGGACAAGGACCGATGACAAGATCTAGGACCAAGAAGCTTCAAAATGATCTTCAATTGCTCATAAAACCATGCTTGAGGATGAAAGAGGGTTTGAAGGTTGCGGAAGCTCATTTTGATGACTATCATAGAAGGACCCCAACAAGAACTCAAGCTGGCTACAAAGACGGATGACATTTGACCAAAAGGTGGCCTTTCAGTGGACAGTTGACACCGGCCCAAGCAGCCGAACCCACACCGGCTTCAGCTTGCACACAAAGGCCGAGAACAATGCCTAACCGGCGTCGGCTTAAGAGCCCTAGCCGGCACCGGCTCCAGCCTGGGCAACCGATTACTGCCCCACATTTTTTATGTTTTCTCTAATTTTTCTCAATTTTAAATGTTTTTTAAAGACCTAAATTGTATTAGAACCTCATGGATTACGTAGCTAGGGTTAGGGTAGTATAAATACAATTTTTTTTTGTGATTTGACAATACAATTCACACACTTTATTCAAATTTGAAAAGAGAGTCTTGAGAGGCCCTAGCCTTATTGTTCATCTTGTTCAAGACCATTCTTAAGGCTTAGTCCTTCTTATGAATGAGTTTATAAATCTTTTGAATAATCCAATGCGGTTTCTTTCAATGGGTCTTAGTTGCTTTGCTCTTTTAAGGTTTGTTTGAATTCCACTACTTGGGTGCCCATTTTCTCAATTCTTTTATTCTTGTTTGCCTTTGTTGCTTCAAGGATATTGTGGTGAGATTATAGTAGAACTTTCTACTATTCTTGAGAGACTTTGAAGCCTAGTTCTTCAAGAGTTTGATAAAGGGTAGGTTGTTCGTTTAATTTCTCCTTTTTGTCTCAAAAAATTCACTGTTTTGGTCCCATGGGATTATATGAACTCTTAATCAACTAAATCACCCACAATACCAAGAAAAATCCCACTCAAGATCATATTACTCAGCTAGAGACTTGGTGAATAGATTAGTTAGATTGTTCTCCAAGTATATCTATTCCACCATGACTTTCTTGTCCTTGAATAAATTCCCAGATTAGGTGGTACTTCATCTCTATATGCTTCCCTTTCTTGTGGTTCCTAGTTCCTTTAGATTGCAAGACTACGCCTATATTATCGCAATACAACGTAATTAGATTTTCTATTTATGGCACGTCTCCATGTTCTATAAGGAACGTTTAGTGCCAAACTGCTTTCTTGGATCACTCTGAAGCTGTCGCGTACTTAGCTTCCATGATTTAGTTAGTAATGCAAGATTGCATAATACTCCTCCAAGAAATAGCTCCTCCAAATAAGGTGAAAATATATCCATTAGTGGATTTTTTTCATCCTTATCCACTTGAAAGTCTGAGTCTGCATATCCTGTAGGAAACAAGTTATAAGTCCTATAAACCAACATATAATCCCTTGTTCGCTTTAGATACTTGAGAATATCTTTTAGGGCTTGCTAATGAATTTCATTGGATTTTTATTGATATATGCTAACTAAGCCTACAACAAAGTAGTTATCTAGCCTAATACAAAACATAGAGTACATATGACTTCCCACAGCCAGAGCGTAGGGAATCTAACTCATCTAGTCTTTTTATTTTTAGGACTTAGGACAGTCCTTCAAAAAAATGGACAACCGTGTTTTTAAGGGATTATTGCTCCATTGCATTAGTCCATGTTGAACTTTACCAACATCTTAGCAATGTATACGGCTTGGGATATACCTATTATTCTCTGCTTCGTATTTCTAAAAAGCTTAATACTCAGAATGTAGTTGGCTTCTCCCAAGTCTTTCATATAGAAATGACTAGATAGCCAAACCATACTAGATAACAATGTCCCAACATTATTCCCAATGAATATATTGTCATCCACACAAAGCATAAGAAAAACCATACTAATACGTTCTATTTTCCTATACACATATGGTTCATTCTCGTTTCGAGTGAAACCATAAGACTATATAGTCTCATCAAAATGAATGTTCCATACTCTCAATGCCTGCATAAGTCCATAAATGCACTTCTTAAGCTTAAAAACTCTATGTTCATGGCCTTCAACAATAAAGCCCTCCAGTTGGGACATATAGATGTCTTCTCTAAGATAACCATTAAGAAAGGCCATCTTGATATCTATTTCCACATCTCATAGTCATAATAACATGCGATGGTAGGGAAGATAGAGATGGACTTAAGCATGGTTACTGGAGAAAAGGTTTCCTCATAATCAATTCCCTCTTTTTTATTATACACTTTCCCCGCAAGCCTACCTTTGAAGGTTTCCACATTCCCATCTATACCTCTTTTCCTCTTATATACCTACTTACACCTAATGGATTTTATCCATTCAGGTGAAGCTACAAGATCCCAAATCTAATTGTAGTACATAAAATCAATCTCAACTTTCATTGATTCATGCCATAGGTTTACATCAACATCAACAATAGCCTCTTCGTATCTAGTGGGATCCTATTCTTGATGGTTAAAAACTAGATCAGAAACCTCTCCAATTTACCTTCATAGAACCTTAGATTCCCTCCTACTACCAAGAAGCTCTTTTGTACAGGTTCCTAAGGCTGTGCCTCTTTTTATTCAATAATCGAGTTTGAAGAAGTTGATTTAGAAGATAACTTCTCCTCTAGCACCCACCTAGTTGAACCCTTTGTGGATGTACATTGATTAACCTCCAATTATCTTAGCATTAGTATTTACTAGTACGTTATGCTCTTTGGGATGAAAAACGTTACCACGCTTAGTTCTTTTTGGATACCCAAGAAAGTAGCGTAATTTTGATCTTGGTTCTAACTTGTTTCCCTTGATTAGTACAAAAGATGGACAACCTTATATCTTGAGATGAATCATACTTGGCTTACACCACGTCCATGTCTCATAGGGCATCTTAGATACTGACTTGAAAGGCACTAAGTTGGGAATATATGCCGCTATTTCTATGGCATATCCTCTAAAAGAAACTAGAAGAGTAGCATGAGACATCATAGTTCTGACATTTTCTATCAATGTCCTATTCTGTCACACAACTACTCTATCCTGTTGGGGTGCCCCCAACATAAAGAATTGGGTTACTATCCTATAATTTACTATGTAGTTCTTGAATTCACCGAAGAGGTACTTTCCACTATAATCCGATCGAATGGGTTTGATCAATTTACCTGTTCGATGCTCCACTTTAGCCTTAAACTCTTTGAATTTGTCAACTGAGTTGGACTTGTGCCTCATCAAGTAAACGTAACCATACCTAGTATAATCATCCGTGAAAGCGATGAAGTACTCAAACCCTCCTCTTGCTGGTGTAGACAAAGGGCCACAACACTAGTGTGTACCATACTCAATATCTCCTTGGCTCTATCCATCTTTTGGATAAAAGACCTTTTGGTTGTCTTTTCCATAAGACAGGATTCACACTGAGGTCAACTTTCTAATCTCAACGAGTCCAAAGGCCCATCATGGATTAACCTATCAATCTTAGTTTAGTTAATGTGACCCACCCATAGATGCAAAAAATATGAGTCGTTGAAATTGGTCTTTCTCATCTTACTTAAAGGTTCACTTTGAGCATTATTTATATGATAGTTTATAGTATTTATGACGAACAAATTTTCATACATGTCCCTAATACATAAAATTTCTCCATTTCTACTGATAGTAATACTAAAATGAAAAGAAATAGAATAGCCATGATTTATTAGTTTTGCAACCGAAATCAAATTCTGTCTAAAACCCGGTATATATAAAATATCCTTCAAAATAATTACTCTATTACAATCAATCTAAGTTCTAGCTCTCCTACTACTTGGGCCCACACTTGTGTTCTATTTCCTACTTGTAATCCATGTTCACCCTTTTGGAGTGTTCTTATCTTCTTAAACCATCACAAGGAGTTACAGATATGATCAGTGGCTTCAGAATCAACAATTCAAATGGAAGTTCATCCAACCATTAATATAGACTATAGATAGTAAATATTACCTATGAGGTTTTTTTGGACCAGAAAATTTGGACACTCTTTTTCTAGTGTCACTTCTTCCCACATTTGAAGCACTTGCCCTAAGGTTTGTTGGGCTGGGACATGGGCGGAGCTGTTGCGTTTCTTTTCTTGTTCTTTAACTTTTTCAGCTTGGGCCTAGTTTTTGAATAAGAAGCCTTAGTTATTATAGATTTTGACTTTGTCTTCATAACCTTCTCTGCCTATGGCTCTTACATTAAATCTGTTAAACTCATGTTTAACTTGTTCATATAGTAATTCAACTTGAATAGAATAAAAGAGTTTGACAGAGATTCAAGAACGATATCTACTTGGCTCTCAGGGTCACTCACAGCCCACAAGACTTCTGCTTCCTCAAAAGTAGCAGTCATAGTAAGCATATGCTCCCAGACTGGTGCTCCCTCAGCTATTTTGGTGTTAAGGATCATTCAAAGAGCCTCCTGCATTGCGGTCCGGTTCTTATCAGCGAACATCATAGTTAATAACATGCATAATAGTGGTCATGTGTTCGTGTTTAGATTGGAGCACATTAGACATAGAGTCCAACATGTAGCAACGAGCTATCTCGTTGGCCTTCTTCCATGCCTTCTCAGCTTCTCACTCTTTCTCTGCGGAACCCTCCTTGACAACAAGGTAGGTTTTGTAGAGGACATATTTATTCTCCTCTGCAGCAAGTATTATGTCTCGATTCATTTTCCAGTCAACATAATTTAGTCTTGTTAACTTATTATCAAGGAGAATAATAGCCAAAGGATTGAAAGAACCTGCACCAACCATTTTTGAAAATAAAAAATAAAAGAAAATTCTCAGTTTGTGGAAAAAATAAGTAATTTGTGCACTTTATCCTCATATTAATGCTGATAATAGTTAACCCGATCACTCTTATTTTTATATGATCAATTTGGATTTTAGGAAAACTGATAAAGCTTATTGGGAAGATTAACAATTTCCTAAACTAAGTGTATTAACCACCACAAAGTGATTATCTTTCTAGGTAATGGTCCAGAAGATAATTCCACAAAGGGGATGAACATTTATTCTCATTTCCAATGGATAATCCTCACACTATGACCTCTAACATGGGCTGGCCTATCATAGTATGTATCCTAGGCATTAACTATATCCATCCATTAGGTCTAGATCCTTGTGGTATCCTCTTCCTATACGGGTTCACTCCTAAGGTGATGCGAGGGGATTCACGATCTCTAATGAGGACTATGATAGAAGCCGTAGGGTTATTGGGACCCATCACACATTTAGTCTTTTAAAATAAGGTTTGGAGGAAAATATCATTTTGAAAATATCCCATTAAGTATCCCTTAACTCTTATAAAATAATTAAATCCATAAAGCTCTATGTCAAGGTAAAATACTTCAAGAGATTTTCTATGGAATAATTTTACCTAGTTAATAACTTAATGATTTCAAAATTTTCATTCTAAAAATTTTAAGTGACTTTTGTCTCAAGTTTTATTTGACAAAAAATAATTTTCCTTGCAAAATAAATTAAAATAGTTGTCTCTTATAACTAACAAAAATATCTAAATCCAAAATATTTTCTATATCAAGAATAAATTATTTTAAGAGAATAACCAAGGATTAATTTTTGCCTTTAAGTTAGAATAACCACTTAATTAAAGAAAAATATTTTTCCCTGCCTGAAAGTTCCCAAAGACTTTAGTCCTTGAGAAAATATGCACAATGTTGGATTTTGATCACGCAAACCAGTTTGTATGAAGTGAGAAAATAAAACAAAATCCATGCAAAGGATCACTCGTATATAATTAAATGGTTCAAGAGAAAGGAAGAAAAATTAATTACTTAAAAAACGCAGCTTTTAAAATTTTTCTTCCATGTGAATCCCATCAAATGTCGATCCAATCAAGCCACTAAATTGCAAGGATAGGAAGTTCTCTAATATTGATTCACAAAAGAAATTGTACTTGAGTTTAGAGCCAAAAACCCTATGCTAGTAGATACTATTTCGTGGCATTAGGATTAAATTAATTGGGAAGAAATTGTCTTTCTTTTCTAAGAAAAGAAAGAAGAAAAAACTCTCTATTGTGAGTTCTTTTTCTATTTCTTTATGGTGGGCCAATCAATTTCTTATACGTGCACAAAGACTAAATTCTCTCATTTTTATATGAAACTAATTTCCATTTCCAAAACCAACTGCCACAAGAAGACCACAGAGGAACACGTACAGATTTTTTTAATTCTTTTTAGGAAACAATACTTTTGTTCCTCTATTTCAATTATGGGCTTGGGATTTTCAAGAATTGCAATTAGGCCCTATGAATTATAACAAGTTTATAATTCACTTATACGAATTTTTTAATTGCAATTCAACCCCAACTAATTATTACACTTTATAATTAGCCTATAATAATTATTTCTTCTCACAAAATAACCCTATAATGTTACCAGATATTGTCTTCAGTACCAATTCCATTATTGTCTATGACCCATTAGGTTTTCCAGTCAATTGGTAACTAATATGAATTAATTCTGTCATAATAGAATTAGGAATCCTTTTTAATAATTATAATTAATTTGTAAATTCTATTATAGGATTAAATTTATTAATTCTCTAATTAATAAATTCATATTTAGCATATCATGAGCGGTATCTAGCAATACATCATGACCACCAAAAAGTCTAGTAAGTCAAGTGGCTTGACATGAACCTTTCAATAGGAAATGTTAGTGTAATAAACTCCTTTCACCATGCAATATCTCATTCATTTTAGAGTATGGAATTAGTGTCAACTCCTTCCAAAATATTAATTAATTCTTACCCAAATATTTTAATACTTGTTCTCAAAATCCATTACTAATCATGGATATCAATTGGAACTATGTCCAACGCATTGTTGCCTTGACCAAGGACTTCTTAATTAATGAATCCTACAAGTGGCCTTGAGATATTCGCTCCTACTATTAGGACTGTTGATTCCTTTATTAACCATCACAACTACTTTCGTTTACTTCACATTGTACCTAATATCTATCCCATAAGTGATCTTGTATGGACTCCAGAGATTGGAATGAAAGTACAATGCTTAGCAAACAAAGTACCCTGGAGTTCTCAAGTCTAAGGATCCTTGCACATTTACAATAATAAGATTCTGTCACTGGCACTAAATAGTTATCTATGTAATTACCGCATAGTTAGGTCATCCATGTACTTATTCAAGTAACAAATGTCTACGTGTTAACTTTGAGTTCCACAATACTCACAGATGTATGAACCACCTCTTGATCAAATTAAGAAGTATAGCACGTACTAATCTTAATGTATTCTTAATAATGTCCTATCTCATTAATACAATGACTATAGAAAAGTTAAGAACAAACACATTCTTGCGTGGTAGGAACCTCACATTAGGATCTGTATCATGGTTTCCTTAATATAGTGTTGTATTTTGGACTTTATCTAACTGTTTTTGTATACATAAATATATGAAATAAAAAAAATTGAAAGATAAAGAATGTTTTTTACTGATTTAGTGTGCAAAATACATTGCATAAATGATTGCTTATAGGGCCCAATCTTAACAATCTCCCACTTGCACTAGACCTAATTATTCATGTATCTAATACCAACTAACTGAACATGACCATCATGTTTCTTTTGGGATAATACCTTTGTAAATGGATCAACTATGTTCTGATCCATGAAAACTCTCTCTATCTTTACATTTTTCTATTAATGATATTTCTAATCAAGTGATACAACCTAAGTACACGTTTTGGATCGCTAATGAGACCGTAGCTCCTTTTCTTCTACAATTGCTCTATTGTTATCACAATACTAGAATATTTGATCAACAATGCTACGTACCACACCTAGTTTTGTAAGGAACTTCTTGATCCAGGCTACCTTATTAGCTGGCTTGCAAGCTACTATGTAATCAGCTTTAATGGTTCAGTTGGCATTGTTATCTTGTTTGGAAGTTTTCTAACTAACTGCCCCACCTACAAAAGTAAACACATATCCTGATTGGAATTTGTAATCATCATTATTGGATTGGAATCTAGCATCGGTATACCCTCTAACTTGCAAATCAACATCTTCATAGACCAAGAATACATCCTTAGTTCTTCTCAAGTACTTAGGGATATTCTTGTCAGCCATCCAATAATGTTCTCTAAGGTCTAATTTGTATTTGCTCCTCCAACAAAAAGTACAAGATACATCGGGCCTAGTACATATCATAGCATGTGGTATCTTATTTATATAATCCCTTACATCTTGTTTCTTAGGATACCTAAATTTTGATAGGCTTATCCCATGGGCCATGGGTAAGAATCGCTTGTCGGATTGATCTATGCTAAACTTCTTTAGTACTTTATTTACGTATGTAGACTATGAAAGACCAAGCAACCTTTTTGATCTCTCTATATAAATCTTTATTTCAAGAATATAGGTTCTATCTCTAAGGTCTTTCATGAAGACCTTCTTCGATAACCAAATCTTGACTGATTGGAGAATAAAAACATCATCTACATATAGTAATAGGAAAACAATTGCATTCCCACTAACCTTCTTGTATACACAAAGTTCATCCATGTTTTTTTTTTTTTTTGAAACTGAATTCTTTAATTGCTTCATCAAAATGGATGTTCCAACTCTAAGAAGCTTGCTTTAGTTCATAAATGGACCTTTGCAGCTTGCACATTTTTGTGTGATCCTTGCATGTGAAACCCTCAAGTTGTGTCATGTAAACTTTTTCAGTCAGATTTCCATTAAGAAAAGCTATTTTCACATCTATTTTCCAAATCTCATAATTATAATGAGTAGCAAGTGCTAGGAGTATTCTAATGGATTTTAGCATTGCTACTGGTGAAAAAGTTTCATCATAGTTAATACATTATTTTTTTTTACGGTAACCTTTTTGCAACTAATCGTGCCTTATAGGTAATCACTTTACCATCCATATTGGTTTGCTACTTGGAAACCCATTTGTACCCTATGGGGTTTATCCC
>JANUWF010002537.1:0-36651 GCA_026120185.1 Voacanga thouarsii
CATAACTCTTTTCTTCGAAATTTAAACACATATAACGGTCGGATCATTAATTGAAAGATCCTATCTTTGTAAATGCCTTAGGATTTCTGTATTTTTGTTAATATTTGTTGGATTGCATGCCAAAATATATCTCGAGTTATCTTCAAATTTGGTTATAACACTTTTATTAGGAATTTAAACAAATCTAACGATCTGAATCACTAATTGAAAGTGCTTGTATTTGTAAATGCATTAGGTTTTCGGTATTTTTGTTGATATTTGTTGGATTGCTTGCTAAAATATATCTGATTATCTTCAACTTTGGTCATTACACTTTTCTTAGAAATTTAAACAAATCTAACGGTCGGATCATTAATTGAAAGTGCCTATCGTTGTAAATGCCTTGTGTTTTCGGTCTCTTTGTAGACATTTGGTCGAATGCATACCAAAAGATATCTGATCATAAACAAACTTGGTCATGACACTTTTCATAGCAACTTAAATAAATCTAACGACTGGATCATTAATTGAAAGTGTCTATCCTTGTAAATACCTTAAGTTTTCATTCTTTTTGTAAACATTAAATGGATTGCATGCCAAAATAATGTCCGATTATATTCAAACACGGCCACGACACATTTATTATCAATTTAAACAAATCTAATGGTCAGATCATTAATTCAAGGTTCGTATCTTTGTAAATGCCCTAGGTTTTCGGTCATTTTGTAGACATTTGTTGCATTGCATGCCAAAATATATCCGATTATATTCAAACATGGTCGTAACACTTTTCATAGAAATTAAAATAAATCTAACGGCCGGATCATTAATTGAATGTGCTTATATTTGTAAATGCCTAAGGTTTTCGGTCATTTTGTAGGCATTCGGTGGATTGAATACCAAAATATATCCGATTATACACAAACTTGGTCATAACACTTTTCTTAGCAATTTAAATATGTCTAACGGTCGGATCATTAATTGAAAGTGCCTATCTTTGTAAATGCCTTAGGTTTTAGGTATTTTTGTTGATATTTGTTGGATTGCAAGCCAAAATATATCTGATAATCTTCAAATTTGGTCATAACACTTTTATAAGCAATTTAAACAAATCTAACGGTCGGATCATTAATTCAAAGTTCCTATCTTTGTAAATGCCTTAGGTTTTCGGTCATTTTGTGGACATTTGTTGCGTTGCATGCCAAAATATATCCGATTATCTTCAAATTCGGTCATACCACTTTTTCTAACAATTTAAACAAATATGTTGGTCGGATCCTTAATTGAATGTTCCTATCTTTGTAAATGCCTTAGGTTTTTCGGTATTTTTGTTGATATTTGTTGGATTGCATGCCAAAATATATCCGTTTATCTTCAAATTTGGTCAGAACCCATTTCTTAGAAATTAAACATAATATAACGTACGGATCATTAACTGAAAGTGTCTATCTTTGTAAATGCTTTAGGTTTTCGGTATTTTTGTTGATATGTGTTGGATTGCATGCAAAAATATATCTGATTTATCTTCAAATTTGGTCATTACACTTTTCAAAGAAATTCAAACAAATCTAACGATCAGATCATTAATTGAAAGTTCCGATCCTTGTAAATACCTTAGGTTTTCGGTATTTTTGTTGATATTTGTTGGAATACAAGCCTGAATATATCTGATTATCTTCAAATTTGGTCATAACACTTTTCCTAGCAATTTAAACAAATCTAACGGTCGGATCATTAATTGAAAGTGCCTATCGTTGTAAATGCCTTGTGTTTTCGGTCTCTTTGTAGACATTTGGTCGAATGCATACCAAAAGATATCTGATCATATTCAAACTTGGTCATGACACTTTTCATAGCAACTTAAATAAATCTAACAGTTGGATCATTAATTGAAAGTGCCTATCCTTGAAAATACCTTAGGTTTTCATTCTTTTTGTAGACATTTAGTGGATTGCATGCCAAATTATGTCCGATTATATTCAAACATGGCCACGACACATTTATTATCAATTTAAACAAATCTAATGGTCGGATCATTAATTCAAAGTTCCTATCTTTGTAAATGCCTTAGGTTTTCGGTCATTTTGTAGACATTTGTTGCATTGCATGCCAAAATATATCCGATTATCTTCAAATTTGGTCATAACACTTTTCTTAGAAATATAAACAAATATAACGGTCGGATCATTAATTGAAAGATCCTATCTTTGTAAATGCCTTAGGTTTTCTGTATTTTTGTTAATATTTGTTGGATTGCATGCCAGAATATATCCGATTATCTTTAAATTTGGTTATAACACTTTTATTAGGAATTTAAACAAATCTAACGAGTCGAATCACTAATTGAAAGTGCTTGTATTTGTAAATGCATTAGGTTTTCGGTATTTTTGTTGATATTTGTTGGATTGCATGCCAAAATATATTCGATTATCTTCAAATTTGGTCATAACACTTTTATTAGCAATTTAAACAAATGTAACGGTCGGATCATTAATTGAAAGTGCCTATCTTTGTACATGCCTCAGGTTTTCGTTATTTTTCTTGATATTTGTTGGATTGCAAGCCAAAATATATCTGATTATCTTCAACTTTGGTCTTAACACTTTTCCTAACAATTTAAACAAATCTAATGGTCGGATCATTAATTCAAAGTTCCTATCTTTGTAAATGCCTTAGGTTTTCGGTCATTTTGTGGACATTTGATGCGTTGCATGCCAAAATATATCCGATTATCTTCAAATTCGGTCATTGAACTTTTCCTAGCAATTTAAACAAATAAAATGGTCCGATCATTAATTGAAAGTTCCTATCTTTGTAAATGCCATAGGTTTTTCGGTATTTTTGTTGATATTTGTTGGATCGCATGCTAAAATATATTCGTTTATCTTCAAATTTGGTCATAACACTTTCTTAGAAATTAAACCTAATACAACGGTAGGATCATTAATTGAAAGTGCCTATCTTTGTAAATGCCTTAGGTTTTCGGTATTTTTGTTGATATTTGTTGGATTGCATGCCAAAATATATCTGATTATCTTCAAATTTGGTAATTACACTTTTCAAAGAAATTCAAACAAATCAACGATCAGATCATTAATTGAAAGTGCCGATCCTTGTAAAATACCTTAGGTTTTCGGTATTTTTGTTGATATTTGTTGGAATACATGCCTAAATATATCTGATTATCTTCAAATTTGGTCATAACACTTTTCCCAGCAATTTAAACAAATCTAACGGTCGGATCATTAATTGAAAGTGCCTATCGTAGTAAATGCCTTATATTTTCGGTCTTTTTGTAGACATTTGGTAGAATGCATACCAAAAGATATCTGATCATATTCAAACTTCGTCATGACACTTTTCAAAGTAGCATAAATAAATCTAACGGCTGGATCATTAATTGAAAGTGTCTATCCTTGAAAATACCTTAGGTTTTTATTCTTTTTGTAGACATTTAGTGGGATTGCATGCTAAAATATGTCCGATTGTATTCAAACTTTGTCATGACACTTTTATTATAAATTTAAACAAATCTAACGGTCAGATCATTAATTCAAGGTTCGTATCTTTGTAACTGCCTTAGGTTTTCGGTAATTTTGTAGACATTTGTTGCACTGCATGCCAAAATATATCCGATTATATTCTAACTTGTTGGTACACTTTTCATAGCAATTTAAATAAATCTAACGGTCGGATCATTAATTGAAAGTATTTATATTTGTAGATGTCTTAGGTTTTCGGTCTTTTTGTAGACTTTCGGTGGATTGCATGCCAAAATATATCCGATTATATACAAACCTGGTCATAACACTTTTCTTAGCAATTTAAATATGTCTAACAGTCGTATCTTTAATTGAAAGTGCCTTTATTTGTATATGCCTTAGGTTTTAGATATTTTTGTTGATATTTGTTGCATTGCATGCCAAAACATATCTGATTATCTTCAAATATGGTCATAACACTTTTATAAGCAATTTAAATAAATCTAATGGTCAGATCATTAATTGAAAGTTCCTATCTTTGTAAATGCCTTAGGTTTTCGGTCTTTTTATAGACATTTGGTGGATTGCATGCCAAAATATATCCGATTATATTCAAACTCGGTCGTAACACTTTTCAGAGCAATTTAAATAAATCTAACGGTCAGATCATTAATTGAGAGTGCTTATCTTTGTAAATGCCATAGGTTTTCGGTCTTTTTATAGACATTCGGTGGATTGCATGCCAAAATATACCTGATTATTTTCAAACTTGGTCATAACACTTTTCTTAGAAATTTAAAAAAATCTAACGGTCGAATCATTAATTGAAAGTGCCTATCTTTGTAAATGCCTTAGGTTTTCTGTACTTTTGTTGATATTTGTTGGATTGAATGCCAAAATATATCTGATTATCTTCAAATTTGGTCATTACACTTTTCAAAGAAATTCAAACAAATCTAACGATCAAATCATTAATTGAAAGTGCCGATCCTTGAAAATACCTTAGGTTTTCAGTATTTTTGTTGATATTTGTTGGAATACATGCCTGAATATATCTGATTATCTTCAAATTTGGTCATAACACTTTTCCTAGTAATTTAAACAAATCTAACGGTCGGATCATTAATTGAAAGTCCCTATCGTTGTAAATGCCTCTTGTTTTTGGTCTCTTTGTAGACATTTGGTCGAATGCATACCAAAAGATATCTGATCATAATCAAACTTGGTCATGACACTTTCCATAGCAACTTAAATAAATCTAACGGCTGGATCATTAATTGAAAGTGCCTATCCTTGTAAATACCTTAAGTTTTCATTGTTTTCGTAGACATTTAATGCATTGCATGCCAAAATAATGTCCGATTATATTCAAACTCGGCCACGACACATTTATTATCAATTTAAACAAATCTAATGGTCAGATCATTAATTCAAGGTTCCTATCTTTGTAAATGCCCTAGGTTTTCGGTCATTTTGTAGACATTTGTTGCATTGCATGCCAAAATATATCCGATTTTCTTCAAATTTGGTTATACCACTTTTCCTAGAAATTTAAACAAATATAACGGCCGGATCATTAATTGAAAAATCCTATCATTGTAAATGCCCTAGGTTTTCGGTCATTTTGTAGACATTTGTTGCATTGCATGCCAAAATATATCCGATTATCTTCAAATTTGGTCATAACACTTTTATTAGGAATTTAAACAAATCTAACGGTCGAATCACTAATTGAAAGTGCTTGTACTTGTAAATGCATTAGGTTTTCGGCATTTTTATTTATATTTGTTGGATTGCATGCCAAAATATATCTGATTATCTTCAACTTTGGTCATTACAATTTTCTTAGAAATTTAAACAAATCTAACGGTCAGATCATTAATTGAATGTGCCGATCATTGTAAAGGCCTTAGGTTTTTGGTATTTTTGTTGATATTTGTTGGAATACATGCCAAAATATATCTGATTATCTTCAAATTTGGTCATAACACTTTTCCAAGCAATTTAAAAAAATCTCGGTCTATCGTTATATTTGTTTAATTTACTAGAAAAAGTCTTAGGAACCATAATTTACTAAGGGTCCGATCAATAATTGAAAGTGACTATCGTTGTAAATGCATTATGTTTTCGGTCTTTTAGTAGACATTTGCTCGATTGCTTACCAAAATATATCTGATCATATTCAAACTTGCTCATGACACTTTTCAAAGCAATTTAAATAAATCTAACGGCCGGATCATTAATTGAAAGTGCATATCCTTGAAAATGCCTTAGGTTTTAAGTCTTTTTGTAGACATTTGTTGGATTCCATGCCGAAATATATCCGATTAACTTCAAACTGGTTCCTAAGACTTTTTGTAGTAAATTAAACAAATCTAACGGTCGGATCATTAATTGAATGTTCCTATCTTTGTAAATGCCTCAGGTTTTCAGTCTTTTTGTAGACAATTGTTGGATTGCAAGCCAAAATATATCCGATTATATTAAAACATGGTCATAACACTTTTTCTAGGAATTTAAACAAATCTAATGGTCGGATCATTAATTGAAAGTTCCTATCTTTGTAAATGCCTTAGGTTTTCGGTCTTTTTGTAGACATTTGGTGGATTGCATGCCAAAATATATCCGATTATATTCAAACTCGATCGTAAAAAATTTCATAGCAATTTAAATAAATCTAACGGTCAGATAATTAATTGAAAGTGCTTATCTTTGAAAGTGCCTTAGGTTTTCGGTCTTTTTGTTGACATTCGATGGATTTCATGTCAGAATATACCCGATTATATTCAAACTTGGTCATGACACATTTCATAGCAATTTAAATAAGTCTAACGGTCGAATCATTAATTGAAAGTGCCTATCTTTGTAAATGCCTTAGGTTTTCGGTCTTTCTGTAGACATTTGTCGGATTGCATGCCAAAATATATCCGATTATATTCAAATTGGGTCATAACACTTTTCAGAGCAATTTAAACAAATCTAACGGTCGGATTATTAATTGAAAGTTCCTATCTTTTTAAACGCCTCAGGTTTTCAGTCCTTTTGTAGACAATTGTTGGAATGCATGCCAGAATATATCCGATTAAATTAAAACTTTGTCAGAACACTTTTCCGAGCAGTTTAAACAAATCTAATGGTCGGATCATTAATTGAAAGTTCCTATCTTTGTAAATGCCTTAGGTTTTCATTTTTTTTGTAGACATTTCGTGGATTGCAAGCCGAAATATATCCGATTATATTCTAACTTGTTAGTACACTTTTCATAGAAATTTAAATAAATCTAACGGTCGGATCATTAATTGAAAGTGCCTATCTTTGTAAATGCCTTAGGTTTTCGGTCTTTTTGTAGACATTCGGTGGATTGCATGCCAAAATATACTCGATTATTTTCAAACTTGGTCATAACACTTTTCTTAGCAATTTAAATGTGTCTAACGGTCGGATCTTTAATTGAAAGTGCCTATATTTTTATATGCCTTAGGTTTTAGATATTTTTGTTCATATTTGTTGGATTGCATGCCAAAACATATCTGATTATCTTCAAATTTGGTCATAACACTTTTATAAGCAATTTAAACAAATCTAACGGTTGGATCTTTAATTCAAAGTTCCTAACATTGTAAATGCATTAGGTTTTCGGTCATTTTGTGGACATTTGATGCGTTGCATGCCAAAATATATCCGATTATCTTCAAATTCGGCCATAGAACATTTCCTAGCAATTTAAACAAATAGAATGGTCCGATCCTTAATTGAATGTTCCTATCTTTGTAAATGCCTTAGGTTTTTCGATATTTTTGTTGATATTTGTTGGATTGCATGCCAAAATATATCCGCTTATCTTCAAATTTAGTCAGAACCCATTTCTTAGAAATTAAACCTAATATAACGTACGGATCATTAACTGAAAGTGTCTATCTTTGTAAATGCTTTAGGTTTTCGGTATTTTTGTTGATATGTGTTGGATTGCATGCAAAAATATATCTGATTATCTTCAAATTTGGTCATTACACTTCTCAAAGAAATTCAAACAAATCTAACGATCAGATCATTAATTGAGAGTTCCGATCCTTGTAAATACCTTAGGTGTTCGGTATTTTTGTTGATATTTGTTGGAATACAAGCCTGAATATATCTGATTATCTTCGAATTTGGTCATAACACTTTTCCTAGCAATTTAAACAAATCTAACGGTTGGATAATTAATTGAAAGTGCCTATCGTTGTAAATGCCTTGTGTTTTCAGTCTCTTTGTAGACATTTGGTCGAATGCATACCAAAAGATATCTTATCATATTCAAACTTGGCCACGACACTTTTCATAGCAACTTAAAAAAATCTAACGGCTGGATCATTAATTGAAAGTGCCTATCCTAGAAAATACTTTAGGTTTCATTCTTTTTGTAGACATTTAGTGGATTGCATGCCAATTATGTCCGATTATATTCAAACATGGCCACGACACATTTATTATCAATTTAAACAAATCTATTGGTCAGATCATTAATTCAAAGTTCCTATCTTTGTAAATGCCTTAGGTTCTCGGTCATTTTGTAGACATTTGTTACATTGCATGCCAAAATATATCCGATTATCTTCAAATTTGGTCATAACACTTTCTTAGAAATATAAACAAATATAACGGTCGGATCATTAATTGAAAGATCCTATCTTTGTAAATGCCTTAGGTTTTCTGTATTTTTGTTAATATTTGTTGGATTGTATGCCAGAATATATCTGATTATCTTTAAATTTGGTTATAACACTTTTATTAGGAATTTGAACAAATCTAACGGTCGAATCACTAATTGAAAGTGCTTGTATTTGTAAATGCATTAGGTTTTCGGTATTTTTGTAGATATTTGTTGGATTGCATGCCAAAATATATTCGATTATCTTCAAATTTGGTCATAACAATTTTATTAGCAATTTAAACAAATGTAACGGTCGGATCATTAATTGAAAGTGCCTATCTTTGTAAATGCCTCAGGTTTTCGTTATTTCAGTTGATATTTGTTGGATTGCATGCCAAAATATATCTGATTTTCTTCAACTTTGGTCATAACACTTTTATAAGCAATTTAAACAAATCTAACGGTCGGATCATTAATTCAAAGTTCGTATCTTTGTAAATGCCTTAGGTTTTCGGTCATTTTGTGGACATTTGTTGCGTTGCAATCCAAAATATATCCGATTATCTTCAAATTCGGTCATACCACTTTTTCTAACAATTTAAACAAATATGTTGGTCGGATGCTTAATTGAATGTTCCTATCTTTGTAAATGCCTTAGGTTTTTCGGTATTTTTGATCATATTTGTTGGATTGCAAGCCAAAATATATCTGATTATCTTCAAATTTTGTCATAGCACTTTTCCTAGCAATTTAAACAAATAGAATGGTCCGATCATTAATTGAAAGTTCCTATCTTTGTAAATACCTTAGGTTTTTTTGTATTTTTGTTGATATCTATAGGATTGCATGCTAAAATATATCCGTTTATCTTCAAATTTGGTCATAACACTTTTCCTAGCAATTTAAACAAATATAACGGTCGGATCATTAATTGAAAGTGCCTATCGTTGTAAATGCCTTGTGTTTTCGGTCTCTTTGTAGACATTTGGTCGAATGCATACCAAAAGATATCTGATCATATTCAAACTTGGTCATGACACTTTTCATAGCAACTTAAATAAATCTATCGGCTGGATCATTAATTGAAAGTGCCTATCCTTGAAAATACCTTAGGTTTTTATTCTTTTTGTAGACATTTACTGGATTGCATGCCAAAATAATGTCCGATTATATTCAAACGTGGCCACGACACATTTATTATCATTTTAAACGAATCTAATGGTCAGATCATTAATTCAAAGTCCTATCTTTGTAAATGCCACAGGTTTTCGGTCATTTTGTAGACACTTGTTGCATTGCATGCCAGAATATATCCGATTTTCTTTAAATTTGGTTATAACACTTTTATTATGAATTTAAACAAATCTAACGGTCGAATCACTAATTGAAAGTGCTTGTATTGGTAAATGGATTAGGTTTTCGGTATTTTTGTTGATATTTGTTGGATTGTATTCCAAAATATATTCGATTATCTTCAAATTTGGTCATAACACTTTTATTAACAATTTAAACAAATGTAACGGTCAGATCATTAATTGAAAGTGGCTATCTTTGTAAATGCCTTAGGTTTTTGGTATTTTTGTTGATATTTGTTGGAATACATGCCAAAATATATCTGATTATCTTCAAATTTGGTCATAACACTTTTCCTAGCAATTTTAAAAAATCTAACGGTCCGATCAATAATTGAAAGTGCCGATCGTTGTAAATGTCTTATGTTTTCGGTCTTTTTGTAGACATTTGGTCGATTGCTTGCCAAAATATATATGTTCATATTCAAAATTGCTACTGACACTTTTCAAAGCAATTTAAATAAATCTAACAGCCGGATCATTAATTGAAAGTGTCTATCCTTGAAAATGCCTTAGGTTTTAAGTCTTTTTGTAGTCATTTGTTGGATTGCATGCCGAAATATATCCGATTAACTTCAAACTGGTTCCTAAGACTTTTTCTAGTAAATTAAACAAATCTAACGGTCGGATCATTAATTGAATGTTCCTATCTTTGTAAATGCATCAGGTTTTCAGTCTTTTTGTAGACAATTGTTGGATTGCAAGCCAAAATATATCCGATTATATTAAGACATGGTCATAACACTTTTTTCCTAACAATTTAAACAAATCTAATGGTCGGATCATTAATTCAAAGTTCCTATCTTTGTAAATGCATTAGGTTTTCGGTCATTTTTTGACATTTGATGCGTTGCATGCCAAAATATATCCGATTATCTTCAAATTCGGTCATTGCTCTTTTCCTAGCAATTTAAACAAATAAAATGGTCCGATCATTAATTGAAAGTTCCTATCTTTGTAAATGCCTTAGGTTTTTCGGTATTTTTGTTGATATTTGTTGGATCGAATGCTAAAATATATTCGTTTATCTTCAAATTTAGTCATAACACTTTCTTAGAAATTAAACCTAATACAATGGTCGGATCATTAATTAAAAGTTCCTATCTTTGTAAATGCCTTAGGTTTTAGGTATTTTTGTTGATATTTGTTTGATTGCATGCCAAAATATATCTGATTATCTTCAAATTTGGTCATTACACTTTTCAAAGAAATCCAACAAATCTAACGATCAGATCATTAATTGAAAGTGCCGATCCTTGTAAACACCTTAGGTTTTCGGTATTTTTGTTGATATTTGTTGGAATACATGCCTGAATATATCTGATTATCTTCAAATTTGGTCAATACACTTTTCCCAACAATTTAAACAAATCTAACCGTCCGATCATTAATTGAAAGTGCATATCATTGTAAATGCCTTATGTTTTCGGTCTTTATGTAGACATTTGGAAGAATGCATATCAAAAGATATCTGATCATATTCAAACTTCGTCATGACACTTTTCATAGTTGCATAAATAAATCTAACGGCTGGATCATTAATTGAAAGTGCCTATCCTTGAAAATAGTTTAGGTTTTTATTCTTTTTGTAGACATTTAGTGGATTGCATACAAAAATATGTCCGATTGCATTCAAACTTTGTCATGACACTTTTATTATCAATTTAAACAAATCTAACGGTCAGATCATTAATTCAAGGTTCGTATCTTTGTAACTGCTTTAGGTCTACTGTCATTTTGTAGACATTTGTTGCACTGCATGCCAAAATATATCCGATTATATTATAACTTGTTAGTACACTTTTCATAGCAATTTAAATAAATCTAACGGTCGAATCATTAATTGAAATTGCTTATATTTGTAAATGTCTATGGTTTTCGGTCTTTTTGTAGACTGGTCCGATCATTAATTGAAAGTTCCTAACTTTGTAAATGCCTTAGGTTTTCGTTATTTTTGTTGATATTTGTTGAATCACATGCTAAAATATATTCGTTTATCTTCAAATTTGGTCATAACACTTTCTTAGAAATTAAACCTAATATAACGGTCGGATTATTAATTGAAAGTGCCTATCTTTGTAAATGCCTTAGGTTTTCGATATTTTTGTAGATATTTGTTGGATTGCATGCCAAAATATATCTGCCAATCTTCAAATTTGGTCATTACACTTTTCAAAGAAATTCAAACAAATCTAACGATCAGATCATTAATTGAAAGTGTCGATCCTTGTAAATACCTTAGGTTTTCGTTATTTTGGTTGATATTTGTTGGAATACATGCCTGAATATATCTGATTATCTTCAAATTTGGTCATAACACATTTCCCAGCAATTTAAACAAATCTAACGGTCGGATCATTAATTGAAAGTGCCTATCGTTGTAAATGGCTTATGTTTTTGGTCTTTTTGTAGACATTTGGATGAATGCAGACCAAAAGATATCTGATCATATTCCAACTTCGTCATGACACTTTTCGTAGTAGCATAAATAAATCTAACGGCTGGATCATTAATTGAAAGTGCCTATCCTTGAAAATACCTTAGGTTTTTATTCTTTTTGTAGACATTTAGTAGATTGCATGCTAAAATATGTCCGATTGCATTCAAACATTGTCATGACACTTTTATTATCAATTTAAACAAATCTAACGGTCAGATCATTAATTCAAGGTTCGTATCTTTGTATCTGCCTTAGGTTTTCGGTCATTTTGTAGACATTTGTTGCACTGCATGCCAAAATATATCTGATTATCTTCAAAATTGGTCAATGCACTTTTCCTAGCAATTTAAAAAAATATAACGGTCGGATCATTAATTGAAACTTCCTATATTTGAAAATGCCAAAAATTTTCGGTATTTTTGTTAATATTTGTAGGATTACATGCCAGAATATATCCGATTATCTTCAAATTTAGTTATAACACTTTTATTAGGAATTTAAACAAATCTAACGGTCGGATCATTAATTGAAAGTTCCTATCTTTGGAAATGCCTTAAGTTTTCGGTCTTAATATAGACATTTGGTGGATTGCTTGCCAAAATATATCTGATTATATTCAAACCCGATCGTAACACTTTTCATAGCAATTTAAATAAATCTAACGGTCAGATCATTAATTGAAAGTGCTTATCTTTGTAAATGCCTTAGGTTTTCGGTCTTTTTGTAGACATTCGATGGATTGCATGCCAAAATATACCCGATTATATTCAAACTTGGTCATAACACTTTTCTTAGCAATTTAAATAAGTCTAACGGTCGAATCATTAATTGAAAGTGCCTATCTTTGTAAATGCCTTAGGTTTTCAATCTTTTAGTAGACATTTGTTGGATTGCATACCAAAATATATCCGATTATATTCAAAATTGGGTCATAACACTTTTCAGAGCAATTTAAACAAATATAACGGTCGGATCATTAATTGAAAGTTCATATCTTTTTAAATGCCTCAGGTTTTCAGTCTTTTTCTAGACAATTGTTGGATTGCATGCCGAAATATATATGCGATTAAATTAAAACTTCGTCAGAACACTTTTCCTAGCAGTTTAAACAAATATAATGGTCGAATCATTAATTGAAAGTACCTATCTTTGTAAATGCCTTAGGTTTTCAGTTTTTTTGTAGACATTTCGTGGATTGCATGCCAAAATAAATCCGATTATATTCTAACTTGTTAGTACACTTTTCATAGCACTTTAAATAAATCTAACGGTCGGATCATTAATTTAAATTGATTATATTTGTAAATGCCTATGGTTTTCAGTCTTTTTGTAGACATTCGGTGGATTGCATGCCAAAATATATCCGATTATTCACAAACTTGGTCATAACACTTTTCTTAGCAATTTAAATATGTCTAACGGTCGGATCTTTAATTGAAAGTGCCTATCTTTGTAAATGCCTTAGGTTTAGGTATTTTTGTTGATATTTGTTGGATTGCAAGCCAAAATATATCTGATTATTTTCAAATTTGGTCATAACACTTTTATAAGCATTTTAAACAAATCTAACGGTCGGATCATTAATTCAAAGTTCCTATCTTTGTAAATGCATTAGTTTTCGGTCATTTTCTGGACATTTGATGCGTTGTATGCCAAAATATATCTGATTATCTTCAAATTCGGTCATAGCACTTTTCCTAGCAATTTAAACAAATAAAATGGTCCGATCATTAATTGAAAGTTCCTATCTTTGAAAATGCCTTAGATTTTTCGGTATTTTTGTTGATATTTGTTGGATCGCATGGTAAAATATATTCGTTTATCTTCAAATTTGGTCATAACACTTTCTTAGAAATTAAACCTAATACAACGGTCGGATCATTAATTGAAAGTGTCTATCTTTGTAAATGATTATCTTCAAATTTGGTCATTACACTTTTCAAATAAATTCAAACAAATTTAACGATCAGATCATTAATTGAAAGTGCCGATCCTTGTAAATACCTTAGGTTTTCGGTATTTTTGTTGATATTTGTTGGAATACATGCCTGAATATATCTGATTATCATCAAATTTGGTAATAACACTTTTCCCAGCAATTTAAACAAATATAACGGTCGGATCATTATTTGAAAGTGCCTATCGTTGTAAATGCCTTATGTTTTCGGTCTTTTTGTAGACATTTGGAAGAATGCTGACCAAAAGATATCTGATCGTATTCAAACTTCGTCATGACACTTTTCATAGTAGCATAAATAAATCTAACGGCTGGATCATTAATTGAAAGTGCCTATCCTTGAAAATAGTTTAGGTTTTTATTCTTTTTGTAGACATTTAGTTGATTGCTTGCTAAAATATGTCCGATTGCATTCAAACTTTGTCATGACACTTTTATTATCAATTTAAACAAATCTAACGGTCAGATCATTAATTCAAGGTTCGTATCTTTGTAACTGCCTTAGGTTTTCGGTCATTTTGTAGACATTTGTTGCACTGCATGCCAAAATATATCCGATTATCTTCAGAATTGGTCAATGCACTTATCCTAGAAATTTAAATAAATATAACGGTCGGATCATTAATTGAAACTTCCTATCTTTTCAATGCCATAGGTTTTCGGTATTTTTGTTAATATTTGTATGATTACATGCCAGAATATATCCGATTATCTTCAAATTTATTTATAACACTTTTATTAGGAATTTAAACAAATCTAACGGTCGGATCATTAATTGAAAGCTCCTATCTTTGGAAATGCCTTAAGTTTTCGGTCTTTTTATAGACATTTGGTGGATTGCATGCCAAAATATATCCGATTATATTCAAACTCGATCGTACCACTTTTCATAGCAATTTAAATAAATCTAACGATCAGATCATTAATTGAAAGTGCTTATCTTTGTAAATGCCTTAGGTTTTCGGTCTTTTTGTAGACATTCGATGGATTGCATGCCAAAATATACCCGATTATATTCAAACTTAGTCATAACACTTTTCTTAGCAATTTAAATAAGTCTAACGGTCGAATCATTAATTGAAATTTCCTATCTTTGTAAATGCCATAGGTTTTCGGTCTTTTTGTAGACATTTGTTGGATTGCATTTCAAAATATATCCGATTATATTCAAATTGGATCATAACACATTTCAGAGCAATTTAAACAAATCTAACGGTCGGATCATTAATTGGAAGTTCATATCTTTTTAAATGCCTCAGGTTTTCAGTCTTTTTGTAGACACTTGTTGGATTGCATGCCGAAATATATCCGATTAAATTAAAACTTTGTCAGAACAATTTTCCTAGCAGTTTAAACAAATATAACGGTCGGATCATTAATTGAAAGTTCCTATCTTTGTAAATGCCTTAGGTTTTCAATTTTTTTGTAGACATTTCGTGGATTGCATGCCAAAATATATCCGATTATATTTTAACTTGTTAGTACACTTTTCATAGCAATTTAAATAAATCTAACTGTCGGATCATTAATTGAAATTGCTTATATTTGTAAATGCCTATGGTTTTCGGTCTTTTTGTAGACATTCGGTGGATTGCATGCCAAAAAATATCCGATTATACACAAACTTGGTCATAACACTTTTCTTAGCAATTTAAACAGATATAACGGTCGGATCATTAATTGAAACTTCCTGTCTTTGGAAATGCCTTAGGTTTCGGTATTTTGTTAATATTTGTAGGATAGCATGCCGGATATATCCGATTATCTTCAAATTTAGTTATAACACTTTTATTAGGAATTTAAACAAATCTAACGGTCGGATCATTAATTGAAAGTTCCTATCTTTGGAAATAATTTAGGTTTCCGGTCTATTTGTAGACATTTGGTGGATTGAATGCCAAAATATATCCGATTATACACAAACTTGGTCATAACACTTTTCTTAGTAATTTAAATATGTCTAACGGTCGGATCATTAATTGAAAGTGCCTATCTTTTTAAATGCCTTATGTTTTAGGTATTTTTGTTGATATTTGTTGGATTGCAAGTCAAAATATTTCTGATTATCTTCAAATTTGGTCATAACACTTTTATATGCAATTTAAACAAATCTAACGGTCGGATCAGTAATTCAAAGTTCCTATCTTTGTAAATGCATTAGGTTTTCGGTCATTTTGTAGACATTTGTTGCGTTGCATGCAAAAATATATCCGATTATCTTCAAATTTGGTCATACCACTTTTTCTAGCAATTTAAACAAATATGCTGGTCGGATCCGTAATTGAACGTTCCTATCTTTGTAAATGTCTTAGGTTTTCGGTATTTTTGTTGATATTTGTTGGTTTGCATGCCAAAATATATCCGTTTATCTTCAAATTTGGTTATAACACTTTTCCTAGCAATTTAAACAAATCTAACGGTCGAGTCACTAATTGAAAGTGCTTGTATTTGTAAATGCATTAGGTTTTCGGTATTTTTGTTGATATTTGTTGGATTGCATGCCAAAATATATCTGATTATCTTCAATTTGGTAATTACACTTTTCAAAGAAATTCAAACAAATCTAACGATCAGATCATTAATTCAAAGTACCGATCTTTGTAAATACCTTAGGTTTTCGGTATTTTTGTTGATATTTGTTGGAATACATGCCTAAATATATCTGATTATCTTCAAATTTGGTCATAACACTATTCCTAGCAATTTAAACAAATCTAACGGTCGGATCATTAATTGAAAGTGCCGATCGTTGTAAATGCCTTGTGTTTTTTGTCTATTTGTAGACATCTGGTCGAATGCATGCCAAAAGATATCTGATCATATTCAAACTTGGTCATGACACTTTTCATAGCAACTTAAATAAATCTAACGGCTGGATCGTTAATTGAAAGTGCCTATCCTTAAAAATACCTTAAGTTTTCATTCTTTTTGTAGACATTTAGTGGATTGCATGCCAAATTATGTCCGATTATATTCAAACATGGCCACGACATATTTATTATCAATTTAAACAAATCTAATGGTCAGATCATTAATTCAAGGTTCCTATCTTTGTAAATGCCTTAGGGTTTCGGTCATTTTGTAGACATTTGTTGCATTGCATGCCAAAATATATCCGATTATCTTCAAATTTGGTCATAACACTTTTCTTAGAAATATAAACAAATATAACGGTCGGATCATTAATTGAAAGATCCTATCTTTGTAAATGCCTTAGGTTTTCGGTATTTTTGTTAATATTTGTTGGATTGCATGTCAGAATATATCCGATTATCTTCAAATTTGGTTATAACACTTTTCCTAGCAATTTAAACAAATCTAACGGTCGAGTCACTAATTGAAAGTGCTTGTATTTGTAAATGCATTAGGTTTTCGGTATTTTTGTTGATATTTGTTGGATTGCATGCCAAAATATATCCGATTATATTCTAACTTATTAGTACACTTTTTATAGAAATTTAAATAAATCTAACGGTCGGATCATTAATTGAAAGTGCTTATTTTTGTAAATGCCTTAGGTTTTCGGTCTTTTTGTAGACATTCGGTGGATTGCATGCCAAAATATATCAGATTATATACAAACTTAGTCATAACACTTTTCTTAGCAATTTAAATATGTCTAACGGTCGGATCTTTAATTGAAAGTGCCTATATTTGTAAATGCCTTAGGTTTTAGATATTTTTGTTGATATTTGTTGGATTGAATGCGAAAACGTATCTGATTATCTTCGAATTTGGTCAAAACACTTTTATAAGCAATTTAATCAAATCTAACGGTCGGATCATTAATTCAAAGTTCCTATCTTTGTAAATGCTTTAGGTTTTCGGTCATTTTGTTGACATTTGATGCGTTGCATGCCAAAATATATCCGATTATCTTCAAATTCGGTCATAGCACTTTTCCTAACAATTTAAACAAATAGAATGGTCCCATCATTAATTGAAGGTTCCTATCTTTGTAAATGCCTTAGGTTTTCGGCCATTTTGTAGACATTTGGTGCATTGCATGCCAAAATATATCTGATTATCTTCAAATTTGATAATAACACTTTTCTTAGAAATATAAACAAATATAACGGTCGGATCATTAATTGAAAGATCCTATCTTTGTAAATGCCTTAGGTTTTCGGTATTTTTGTTAATATTTGTTGGATTGCATGTCAGAATATATCCGATTATCTTCAAATTTGGTTATAACACTTTTCCTAGCAATTTAAACAAATCTAACGGTCGAGTCACTAATTGAAAGTGCTTGTATTTGTAAATGCATTAGGTTTTCGGTATTTTTGTTGATATTTGTTGGATTGCATGCCAAAATATATTCGATTATCTTCAAATTTGGTCATAACACTTTTATTAGCAATTTAAACAAATGTAACGGTCGGATCATTAATTGAAAGAGCCTATCTTTGTAAATGCCTTGTGTTTTCAGTCTCTTTGTAGACATTTGGTCGAATGCATACCAAAAGATATCTGATCATATTCAAACTTGGTCATGACACTTTTCATAGCAACTTAAATAAATCTAACGGCTGGATCATTAATTGAAAGTGTCTATCATTGTAAATACCTTAGGTTTTCATTCTTTTGTAGACATTTAGTGGATTGCATGCCAAATTATGTCCGATTATATTCAAACTTGGCCACAACACATTTATTATCCATTTAAACAAAATCTAATGGTCAGATCATTAATTTAAGGTTTCTATCTTTGTAAATGCCTTAGGTTTTCGGTCATTTTATAGACATTTGTTGCATTGCATGCCAAAATATATCCGATTATCTTCAAATTTGGTCATAACACTTTTCTTAGAAATATAAACAAATATAACGGTCGGATCATTAATTGAAAGATCCTATCTTTGTAAATGCCTTAGGTTTTCTGTATTTTTGTAAATATTTGTTGGATTGCATGCCAGAATATATCTGATTATCTTCAAATTTGGTTATAACACTTTTATTAGGAATTTAAACAAATCTCACGGTCGAATCACTAATTGAAAGTGCTTGTATTAGTAAATACATTAGGTTTTCGGTATTTTTGTTGATATTTGTAGGATTGCATGCCAAAATATATTCGATTATCTTCGAATTTGGTCATAACACTTTTATTAGCAATTTAAACAAATGTAACGGTAAGACCATTAATTGAAAGTGCCTATCTTTGTAAATGCCCCAAGTTTTCGTTATTTTTGTTGATATTTGTTGGATTGCATGCCAAAATATATCTGATTATCTTCAAATTTGGCCATAACACTTTTCCTAGCAATTTAAACAAATCTAACGGTCGGATCATTAATTGAAAGTGCCTATCGTTGTAAATGCCTTATGTTTTCTGTCTTTTTGTAGACATTTGGTCGAATACATACCAAAAGATATCTGATCATATTCAAACTTGGTCATGACACTTTTCATAGCAACTTAAATAAATCTAACGGCTGGATCATTAATTGAAAGTGCCTATCCTTGTAAATACCTTAGGTTTTTATTCTTTTTGTAGACATTTAGTGGGTTGCATGCCAAAATTTGTCCGATTTTATTCAAACTTTGTCCGATTACACTTTTATTAATTGAATGTGCTTATATTTGTAAATGCCTAAGGTTTTCGGTCATTTTGTAGGCATTCGGTGGATTGAATACCAAAATATATCCGATTATACACAAACTTGGTCATAACACTTTTCTTAGCAATTTAAATATGTCTAACGGTCGGATCATTAATTGAAAGTGCCTATCTTTGTAAATGCCTTAGGTTTTAGGTATTTTTGTTGATATTTGTTGGATTGCAAGCCAAAATATATCTGATAATCTTCAAATTTGGTCATAACACTTTTATAAGCAATTTAAACAAATCTAACGGTCGGATCATTAATTCAAAGTTCCTATCTTTGTAAATGCCTTAGGTTTTCGGTCATTTTGTGGACATTTGTTGCGTTGCATGCCAAAATATATCCGATTATCTTCAAATTCGGTCATACCACTTTTTCTAACAATTTAAACAAATATGTTGGTCGGATCCTTAATTGAATGTTCCTATCTTTGTAAATGCCTTAGGTTTTTCGGTATTTTTCTTGATATTTGTTGGATTGCATGCCAAAATATATCCGTTTATCTTCAAATTTGGTCAGAACCCATTTCTTAGAAATTAAACATAATATAACGTACGGATCATTAACTGAAAGTGTCTATCTTTGTAAATGCTTTAGGTTTTCGGTATTTTTGTTGATATGTGTTGGATTGCAGGCAAAAATATATCTGATTTATCTTCAAATTTGGTCATAACACTTTTCAAAGAAATTCAAACAAATCTAACGATCAGATCATTAATTGAAAGTTCCGATCCTTGTAAATACCTTAGGTTTTCGGTATTTTTGTTGATAATTGTTGGAATACAAGCCTGAATATATCTGATTATCTCCAAATTTAGTCATAACACTTTTCCTAGCAATTTAAACAAATCTAATGGTCGGATCATTAATTGAAAGTTCCTATCTTTGTAAATGCCTTAGGTTTTCGGTGTTTTTGTAGACATTTGGTGGATTGCATGCCAAAATATATCCGATTATATTCAAATTGGGTCATAACACTTTTCAGAGCAATTTAAACAAATCTAACGGTCGGATTATTAATTGAAAGTTCCTATCTTTTTAAACGCCTCAGGTTTTCAGTCTATTTGTAGACAATTGTTGGATTGCTTGGCAGAATATATCCGATTAAATTAAAACTTTGTCAGAACCCTTTTCCTAGCAGTTTAAACAAATCTAATGGTCGGATCATTAATTGAAAGTTCCTATCTTTGTAAATGCCTTAGGTTTTCATTTTTTTTGTAGACATTTCGTGGATTGCAAGCCAAAATATATCCGATTATATTCTAACTTGTTAGTACACTTTCCATAGCAATTTAAATAAACCTAACGGTCGGATCATTAATTGAAAGTGCCTATCTTTGTAAATGCCTTAGGTTATCGGTATTTTTGTAGATATTTGTTGGATTGCGTGCCAAAATATATCTGATTATCTTCAAATTTGGTCATTACACTTTTCAAAAAAATTCACACAAATCTAACGATCAGATCATTATTTGAAAGTGCCGATCCTTGTAAATACCTTAGGTTTACGGTATTTTAGTTGATATTTGTTGGAATACATGCCTGAATATATCTGATTATCTTCAAATTTGGCCATAACACTTTTCCTAGCAATTTAAACAAATCTAACGGTCGGATCATTAATTGAAAGTGCCTATCGTTGTAAATGCCTTATGTTTTCTGTCTTTTTGTAGACATTTGGTCGAATACATACCAAAAGATATCTGATCATATTCAAACTTGGTCATGACACTTTTCATAGCAACTTAAATAAATCTAACGGCTGGATCATTAATTGAAAGTGCCTATCCTTGTAAATACCTTAGGTTTTTATTCTTTTTGTAGACATTTAGTGGGTTGCATGCCAAAATATGTCCGATTTTATTCAAACTTTGTCCGATTACACTTTTATTATCAATTTAAACAAATCTAACGGTCAAATCGTTAATTCAAGGTTCGTATCTTTGTAACTGCCTTAGGTTTTCGGTCATTTTGTAGACATTTGTTGCATTGAATGCCAAAATATATCCGATTATCTTCAAAATTAGTCAATGCACTTTTCTAAACAATTTAAACAAATATAACGGTCGGATCATTAATTGAAACATCCTATCTTTGTAAATGCCTTAGGTGTTCGGTATTTTTGTTAATATTTGTAGGATAGCATGCCAGAATATATCCGATTATCTTCAAATTTGGTAATAACACTTTTATTAGGAATTTAAACAAATCTAACGGTCGGATCATTAATTGAAAGTTCCTATCTTTGGAAATGCTTTAGGTTTTCGGTCTTTTTGTAGACATTTGGTAGATTGCATGCCAAAATATATCCGATTATATTCAAACATGGTCGTAAAACTTTTCATAGAAATTAAAATAAATCTAACGGCCGGATCATTAATTGAATGTGCTTATATTTGTAAATGCCTAAGGTTTTCGGTCATTTTGTAGGCATTCGGTGGATTGAATACCAAAATATATCCGATTATACACAAACTTGGTCATAACACTTTTCTTAGCAATTTAAATATGTCTAACGGTCGGATCATTAATTGAAAGTGCCTATCTTTGTAAATGCCTTAGGTTTTAGGTATTTTTGTTGATATTTGTTGGATTGCAAGCCAAAATATATCTGATAATCTTCAAATTTGGTCATAACACTTTTATAAGCAATTTAAACAAATCTAACGAGTCGGATCATTAATTCAAAGTTCCTATCTTTGTAAATGCCTTAGGTTTTCGGTCATTTTGTGGACATTTGTTGCGTTGCATGCCAAAATATATCCGATTATCTTCAAATTCGGTCATACCACTTTTTCTAACAATTTAAACAAATATGTTGGTCGGATCCTTAATTGAATGTTCCTATCTTTGTAAATGCCTTAGGTTTTTCGGTATTTTTCTTGATATTTGTTGGATTGCATGCCAAAATATATCCGTTTATCTTCAAATTTGGTCGAACCCATTTCTTAGAAATTAAACATAATATAACGTACGGATCATTAACTCGAAAGTGTCTATCTTTGTAAATGCTTTAGGTTTTCGGTATTTTTGTTGATATGTGTTGGATTGCGAGCAAAAATATATCTGATTTATCTTCAAATTTGGTCATAACACTTTTCAAAGAAATTCAAACAAATCTAACGATCAGATCATTAATTGAAAGTTCCGATCCTTGTAAATACCTTAGGTTTTCGGTATTTTTGTTGATAATTGTTGGAATACAAGCCTGAATATATCTGATTATCTCCAAATTTAGTCATAACACTTTTCCTAGCAATTTAAACAAATCTAATGGTCGGATCATTAATTGAAAGTTCCTATCTTTGTAAATGCCTTAGGTTTTCGGTGTTTTTGTAGACATTTGGTGGATTGCATGCCAAAATATATCCGATTATATTCAAATTGGGTCATAACACTTTTCAGAGCAATTTAAACAAATCTAACGGTCGGATTATTAATTGAAAGTTCCTATCTTTTTAAACGCCTCAGGTTTTCAGTCTATTTGTAGACAATTGTTGGATTGCTTGGCGTAATATATCCGATTAAATTAAAACTTTGTCAGAACCCTTTTCCTAGCAGTTTAAACAAATCTAATGGTCGGATCATTAATTGAAAGTTCCTATCTTTGTAAATGCCTTAGGTTTTCATTTTTTTTGTAGACATTTCGTGGATTGCAAGCCAAAATATATCCGATTATATTCTAACTTGTTAGTACACTTTCCATAGCAATTTAAATAAACCTAACGGTCGGATCATTAATTGAAAGTGCCTATCTTTGTAAATGCCTTAGGTTATCGGTATTTTTGTAGATATTTGTTGGATTGCGTGCCAAAATATATCTGATTATCTTCAAATTTGGTCATTACACTTTTCAAAAAAATTCACACAAATCTAACGATCAGATCATTATTTGAAAGTGCCGATCCTTGTAAATACCTTAGGTTTACGGTATTTTAGTTGATATTTGTTGGAATACATGCCTGAATATATCTGATTATCTTCAAATTTGGCCATAACACTTTTCCTAGCAATTTAAACAAATCTAACGGTCGGATCATTAATTGAAAGTGCCTATCGTTGTAAATGCCTTATGTTTTCTGTCTTTTTGTAGACATTTGGTCGAATACATACCAAAAGATATCTGATCATATTCAAACTTGGTCATGACACTTTTCATAGCAACTTAAATAAATCTAACGGCTGGATCATTAATTGAAAGTGCCTATCCTTGTAAATACCTTAGGTTTTTATTCTTTTTGTAGACATTTAGTGGGTTGCATGCCAAAATATGTCCGATTTTATTCAAACTTTGTCCGATTACACTTTTATTATCAATTTAAACAAATCTAACGGTCAAATCGTTAATTCAAGGTTCGTATCTTTGTAACTGCCTTAGGTTTTCGGTCATTTTGTAGACATTTGTTGCATTGAATGCCAAAATATATCCGATTATCTTCAAAATTAGTCAATGCACTTTTCTAAACAATTTAAACAAATATAACGGTCGGATCATTAATTGAAACATCCTATCTTTGTAAATGCCTTAGGTGTTCGGTATTTTTGTTAATATTTGTAGGATAGCATGCCGTAATATATCCGATTATCTTCAAATTTGGTAATAACACTTTTATTAGGAATTTAAACAAATCTAACTGATCGGATCATTAATTGAAAGTTCCTATCTTTGGAAATGCTTTAGGTTTTCGGTCTTTTTGTAGACATTTGGTAGATTGCATGCCAAAATATATCCGATTATATTCAAACATGGTCGTAAAACTTTTCATAGAAATTAAAATAAATCTAACGGCCGGATCATTAATTGAATGTGCTTATATTTGTAAATGCCTAAGGTTTTCGGTCATTTTGTAGGCATTCGGTGGATTGAATACCAAAATATATCCGATTATACACAAACTTGGTCATAACACTTTTCTTAGCAATTTAAATATGTCTAACGGTCGGATCATTAATTGAAAGTGCCTATCTTTGTAAATGCCTTAGGTTTTAGGTATTTTTGTTGATATTTGTTGGATTGCAAGCCAAAATATATCTGATAATCTTCAAATTTGGTCATAACACTTTTATAAGCAATTTAAACAAATCTAACGGTCGGATCATTAATTCAAAGTTCCTATCTTTGTAAATGCCTTAGGTTTTCGGTCATTTTGTGGACATTTGTTGCGTTGCATGCCAAAATATATCCGATTATCTTCAAATTCGGTCATACCACTTTTTCTAACAATTTAAACAAATATGTTGGTCGGATCCTTAATTGAATGTTCCTATCTTTGTAAATGCCTTAGGTTTTTCGGTATTTTTCTTGATATTTGTTGGATTGCATGCCAAAATATATCCGTTTATCTTCAAATTTGGTCAGAACCCATTTCTTAGAAATTAAACATAATATAACGTACGGATCATTAACTGAAAGTGTCTATCTTTGTAAATGCTTTAGGTTTTCGGTATTTTTGTTGATATGTGTTGGATTGCAGGCAAAAATATATCTGATTTATCTTCAAATTTGGTCATAACACTTTTCAAAGAAATTCAAACAAATCTAACGATCAGATCATTAATTGAAAGTTCCGATCCTTGTAAATACCTTAGGTTTTCGGTATTTTTGTTGATAATTGTTGGAATACAAGCCTGAATATATCTGATTATCTCCAAATTTAGTCATAACACTTTTCCTAGCAATTTAAACAAATCTAATGGTCGGATCATTAATTGAAAGTTCCTATCTTTGTAAATGCCTTAGGTTTTCGGTGTTTTTGTAGACATTTGGTGGATTGCATGCCAAAATATATCCGATTATATTCAAATTGGGTCATAACACTTTTCAGAGCAATTTAAACAAATCTAACGGTCGGATTATTAATTGAAAGTTCCTATCTTTTTAAACGCCTCGGGTTTTCGGTCTATTTGTAGACAATTGTTGGATTGCATGGCGTAATATATCCGATTAAATTAAAACTTTGTCGTAACCCTTTTCCTAGCAGTTTAAACAAATCTAATGGTCGGATCATTAATTGAAAGTTCCTATCTTTGTAAATGCCTTAGGTTTTCATTTTTTTTGTAGACATTTCGTGGATTGCAAGCCAAAATATATCCGATTATATTCTAACTTGTTAGTACACTTTCCATAGCAATTTAAATAAACCTAACGGTCGGATCATTAATTGAAAGTGCCTATCTTTGTAAATGCCTTAGGTTATCGGTATTTTTGTAGATATTTGTTGGATTGCGTGCCAAAATATATCTGATTATCTTCAAATTTGGTCATTACACTTTTCAAAAAATTCACACAAATCTAACGATCAGATCATTATTTGAAAGTGCCGATCCTTGTAAATACCTTAGGTTTACGGTATTTTAGTTGATATTTGTTGGAATACATGCCCGAATATATCCGATTATCTTCAAATTTGGCCATAACACTTTTCCTAGCAATTTAAACAAATCTAACGGTCGGATCATTAATTGAAAGTGCCTATCGTTGTAAATGCCTTATGTTTTCTCGTCTTTTTGTAGACATTTGGTCGAATACATACCAAAAGATATCTGATCATATTCAAACTTGGTCATGACACTTTTCATAGCAACTTAAATAAATCTAACGGCTGGATCATTAATTGAAAGTGCCTATCCTTGTAAATACCTTAGGTTTTTATTCTTTTTGTAGACATTTAGTGGGTTGCATGCCAAAATATGTCCGATTTTATTCAAACTTTGTCCGATTACACTTTTATTATCAATTTAAACAAATCTAACGGTCAAATCGTTAATTCAAGGTTCGTATCTTTGTAATCGCCTTAGGTTTTCGGTCATTTTGTAGACATTTGTTGCATTGAATGCCAAAATATATCCGATTATCTTCAAAATTAGTCAATGCACTTTTCTAAACAATTTAAACAAATATAACGGTCGGATCATTAATTGAAACATCCTATCTTTGTAAATGCCTTAGGTGTTCGGTATTTTTGTTAATATTTGTAGGATAGCATGCCGAATATATCCGATTATCTTCAAATTTGGTAATAACACTTTTATTAGGAATTTAAACAAATCTAACGGTCGGATCATTAATTGAAAGTTCCTATCTTTGGAAATGCTTTAGGTTTTCGGTCTTTTTGTAGACATTTGGTAGATTGCATGCCAAAATATATCCGATTATATTCAAACATGGTCGTAAAACTTTTCATAGAAATTAAAATAAATCTAACGGCCGGATCATTAATTGAATGTGCTTATATTTGTAAATGCCTAAGGTTTTCGGTCATTTTGTAGGCATTCGGTGGATTGAATACCAAAATATATCCGATTATACACAAACTTGGTCATAACACTTTTCTTAGCAATTTAAATATGTCTAACGGTCGGATCATTAATTGAAAGTGCCTATCTTTGTAAATGCCTTAGGTTTTAGGTATTTTTGTTGATATTTGTTGGATTGCAAGCCAAAATATATCTGATAATCTTCAAATTTGGTCATAACACTTTTATAAGCAATTTAAACAAATCTAACGGTCGGATCATTAATTCAAAGTTCCTATCTTTGTAAATGCCTTAGGTTTTCGGTCATTTTGTGGACATTTGTTGCGTTGCATGCCAAAATATATCCGATTATCTTCAAATTCGGTCATACCACTTTTTCTAACAATTTAAACAAATATGTTGGTCGGATCCTTAATTGAATGTTCCTATCTTTGTAAATGCCTTAGGTTTTTCGGTATTTTTCTTGATATTTGTTGGATTGCATGCCAAAATATATCCGTTTATCTTCAAATTTGGTCAGAACCCATTTCTTAGAAATTAAACATAATATAACGTACGGATCATTAACTGAAAGTGTCTATCTTTGTAAATGCTTTAGGTTTTCGGTATTTTTGTTGATATGTGTTGGATTGCAGGCAAAAATATATCCGATTTATCTTCAAATTTGGTCATAACACTTTTCAAAGAAATTCAAACAAATCTAACGATCAGATCATTAATTGAAAGTTCCGATCCTTGTAAATACCTTAGGTTTTCGGTATTTTTGTTGATAATTGTTGGAATACAAGCCTGAATATATCTGATTATCTCCAAATTTAGTCATAACACTTTTCCTAGCAATTTAAACAAATCTAATGGTCGGATCATTAATTGAAAGTTCCTATCTTTGTAAATGCCTTAGGTTTTCGGTGTTTTTGTAGACATTTGGTGGATTGCATGCCAAAATATATCCGATTATATTCAAATTGGGTCATAACACTTTTCAGAGCAATTTAAACAAATCTAACGGTCGGATTATTAATTGAAAGTTCCTATCTTTTTAAACGCCTCAGGTTTTCAGTCTATTTGTAGACAATTGTTGGATTGCTTGGCAGAATATATCCGATTAAATTAAAACTTTGTCAGAACCCTTTTCCTAGCAGTTTAAACAAATCTAATGGTCGGATCATTAATTGAAAGTTCCTATCTTTGTAAATGCCTTAGGTTTTCATTTTTTTTGTAGACATTTCGTGGATTGCAAGCCAAAATATATCCGATTATATTCTAACTTGTTAGTACACTTTCCATAGCAATTTAAATAAACCTAACGGTCGGATCATTAATTGAAAGTGCCTATCTTTGTAAATGCCTTAGGTTATCGGTATTTTTGTAGATATTTGTTGGATTGCGTGCCAAAATATATCTGATTATCTTCAAATTTGGTCATTACACTTTTCAAAAAATTCACACAAATCTAACGATCAGATCATTATTTGAAAGTGCCGATCCTTGTAAATACCTTAGGTTTACGGTATTTTAGTTGATATTTGTTGGAATACATGCCTGAATATATCTGATTATCTTCAAATTTGGCCATAACACTTTTCCTAGCAATTTAAACAAATCTAACGGTCGGATCATTAATTGAAAGTGCCTATCGTTGTAAATGTCTTATGTTTTCTGTCTTTTTGTAGACATTTGGTCGAATACATACCAAAAGATATCTGATCATATTCAAACTTGGTCATGACACTTTTCATAGCAACTTAAATAAATCTAACGGCTGGATCATTAATTGAAAATGCCTATCCTTGTAAATACCTTAGGTTTTTATTCTTTTTGTAGACATTTAGTGGGTTGCGTGCCAGAATATGTCCGATTTTATTCAAACTTTGTCTGATTACACTTTTATTATCAATTTAAACAAATCTAACGGTCAAATCGTTAATTCAAGGTTCGTATGCCTTAGGTTTTCGGTCATTTTGTAGACATTTGTTGCATTGAATGCCAAAATATATCCGATTATCTTCAAAATTAGTCAATGCACTTTTCTAAACAATTTAAACAAATATAACGGTCGGATCATTAATTGAAACATCCTATCTTTGTAAATGCCTTAGGTGTTCGGTATTTTTGTTAATATTTGTAGGATAGCATGCCAGAATATATCCGATTATCTTCAAATTTGGTAATAACACTTTTATTAGGAATTTAAACAAATCTAACGGTCGGATCATTAATTGAAAGTTCCTATCTTTGGAAATGCTTTAGGTTTTCGGTCTTTTTGTAGACATTTGGTAGATTGCATGCCAAAATATATCCGATTATATTCAAACATGGTCGTAAAACTTTTCATAGAAATTAAAATAAATCTAACGGCCGGATCATTAATTGAATGTGCTTATATTTGTAAATGCCTAAGGTTTTCGGTCATTTTGTAGGCATTCGGTGGATTGAATACCAAAATATATCCGATTATACACAAACTTGGTCATAACACTTTTCTTAGCAATTTAAATATGTCTAACGGTCGGATCATTAATTGAAAGTGCCTATCTTTGTAAATGCCTTAGGTTTTAGGTATTTTTGTTGATATTTGTTGGATTGCAAGCCAAAATATATCTGATAATCTTCAAATTTGGTCATAACACTTTTATAAGCAATTTAAACAAATCTAACGGTCGGATCATTAATTCAAAGTTCCTATCTTTGTAAATGCCTTAGGTTTTCGGTCATTTTGTGGACATTTGTTGCGTTGCATGCCAAAATATATCCGATTATCTTCAAATTCGGTCATACCACTTTTTCTAACAATTTAAACAAATATGTTGGTCGGATCCTTAATTGAATGTTCCTATCTTTGTAAATGCCTTAGGTTTTTCGGTATTTTTCTTGATATTTGTTGGATTGCATGCCAAAATATATCCGTTTATCTTCAAATTTGGTCAGAACCCATTTCTTAGAAATTAAACATAATATAACGTACGGATCATTAACTGAAAGTGTCTATCTTTGTAAATGCTTTAGGTTTTCGGTATTTTTGTTGATATGTGTTGGATTGCGAGCAAAAATATATCTGATTTATCTTCAAATTTGGTCATAACACTTTTCAAAGAAATTCAAACAAATCTAACGATCAGATCATTAATTGAAAGTTCCGATCCTTGTAAATACCTTAGGTTTTCGGTATTTTTGTTGATAATTGTTGGAATACAAGCCTGAATATATCTGATTATCTCCAAATTTAGTCATAACACTTTTCCTAGCAATTTAAACAAATCTAATGGTCGGATCATTAATTGAAAGTTCCTATCTTTGTAAATGCCTTAGGTTTTCATTTTTTTTGTAGACATTTCGTGGATTGCAAGCCAAAATATATCCGATTATATTCTAACTTGTTAGTACACTTTCCATAGCAATTTAAATAAACCTAACGGTCGGATCATTAATTGAAAGTGCCTATCTTTGTAAATGCCTTAGGTTATCGGTATTTTTGTAGATATTTGTTGGATTGCGTGCCAAAATATATCTGATTATCTTCAAATTTGGTCATTACACTTTTCAAAAAAATTCACACAAATCTAACGATCAGATCATTATTTGAAAGTGCCGATCCTTGTAAATACCTTAGGTTTACGGTATTTTAGTTGATATTTGTTGGAATACATGCCTGAATATATCTGATTATCTTCAAATTTGGCCATAACACTTTTCCTAGCAATTTAAACAAATCTAACGGTCGGATCATTAATTGAAAGTGCCTATCGTTGTAAATGCCTTATGTTTTCTCGTCTTTTTGTAGACATTTGGTCGAATACATACCAAAAGATATCTGATCATATTCAAACTTGGTCATGACACTTTTCATAGCAACTTAAATAAATCTAACGGCTGGATCATTAATTGAAAGTGCCTATCCTTGTAAATACCTTAGGTTTTTATTCTTTTTGTAGACATTTAGTGGGTTGCATGCCAAAATATGTCCGATTTTATTCAAACTTTGTCCGATTACACTTTTATTATCAATTTAAACAAATCTAACGGTCAAATCGTTAATTCAAGGTTCGTATCTTTGTAACTGCCTTAGGTTTTCGGTCATTTTGTAGACATTTGTTGCATTGAATGCCAAAATATATCCGATTATCTTCAAAATTAGTCAATGCACTTTTCTAAACAATTTAAACAAATATAACGGTCGGATCATTAATTGAAACATCCTATCTTTGTAAATGCCTTAGGTGTTCGGTATTTTTGTTAATATTTGTAGGATAGCATGCCGTAATATATCCGATTATCTTCAAATTTGGTAATAACACTTTTATTAGGAATTTAAACAAATCTAACGGTCGGATCATTAATTGAAAGTTCCTATCTTTGGAAATGCTTTAGGTTTTCGGTCTTTTTGTAGACATTTGGTAGATTGCATGCCAAAATATATCCGATTATATTCAAACATGGTCGTAAAACTTTTCATAGAAATTAAAATAAATCTAACGGCCGGATCATTAATTGAATGTGCTTATATTTGTAAATGCCTAAGGTTTTCGGTCATTTTGTAGGCATTCGGTGGATTGAATACCAAAATATATCCGATTATACACAAACTTGGTCATAACACTTTTCTTAGCAATTTAAATATGTCTAACGGTCGGATCATTAATTGAAAGTGCCTATCTTTGTAAATGCCTTAGGTTTTAGGTATTTTTGTTGATATTTGTTGGATTGCAAGCCAAAATATATCTGATAATCTTCAAATTTGGTCATAACACTTTTATAAGCAATTTAAACAAATCTAACGGTCGGATCATTAATTCAAAGTTCCTATCTTTGTAAATGCCTTAGGTTTTCGGTCATTTTGTGGACATTTGTTGCGTTGCATGCCAAAATATATCCGATTATCTTCAAATTCGGTCATACCACTTTTTCTAACAATTTAAACAAATATGTTGGTCGGATCCTTAATTGAATGTTCCTATCTTTGTAAATGCCTTAGGTTTTTCGGTATTTTTCTTGATATTTGTTGGATTGCATGCCAAAATATATCCGTTTATCTTCAAATTTGGTCAGAACCCATTTCTTAGAAATTAAACATAATATAACGTACGGATCATTAACTGAAAGTGTCTATCTTTGTAAATGCTTTAGGTTTTCGGTATTTTTGTTGATATGTGTTGGATTGCAGGCAAAAATATATCTGATTTATCTTCAAATTTGGTCATAACACTTTTCAAAGAAATTCAAACAAATCTAACGATCAGATCATTAATTGAAAGTTCCGATCCTTGTAAATACCTTAGGTTTTCGGTATTTTTGTTGATAATTGTTGGAATACAAGCCTGAATATATCTGATTATCTCCAAATTTAGTCATAACACTTTTCCTAGCAATTTAAACAAATCTAATGGTCGGATCATTAATTGAAAGTTCCTATCTTTGTAAATGCCTTAGGTTTTCGGTGTTTTTGTAGACATTTGGTGGATTGCATGCCAAAATATATCCGATTATATTCAAATTGGGTCATAACACTTTTCAGAGCAATTTAAACAAATCTAACGGTCGGATTATTAATTGAAAGTTCCTATCTTTTTAAACGCCTCGGGTTTTCGGTCTATTTGTAGACAATTGTTGGATTGCATGGCAGAATATATCCGATTAAATTAAAACTTTGTCGAACCCTTTTCCTAGCGGTTTAAACAAATCTAATGGTCGGATCATTAATTGAAAGTTCCTATCTTTGTAAATGCCTTAGGTTTTCATTTTTTTTGTAGACATTTCGTGGATTGCAAGCCAAAATATATCCGATTATATTCTAACTTGTTAGTACACTTTCCATAGCAATTTAAATAAACCTAACGGTCGGATCATTAATTGAAAGTGCCTATCTTTGTAAATGCCTTAGGTTATCGGTATTTTTGTAGATATTTGTTGGATTGCGTGCCAAAATATATCTGATTATCTTCAAATTTGGTCATTACACTTTTCAAAAAAATTCACACAAATCTAACGATCAGATCATTATTTGAAAGTGCCGATCCTTGTAAATACCTTAGGTTTACGGTATTTTAGTTGATATTTGTTGGAATACATGCCTGAATATATCTGATTATCTTCAAATTTGGCCATAACACTTTTCCTAGCAATTTAAACAAATCTAACGGTCGGATCATTAATTGAAAGTGCCTATCGTTGTAAATGCCTTATGTTTTCTCGTCTTTTTGTAGACATTTGGTCGAATACATACCAAAAGATATCTGATCATATTCAAACTTGGTCATGACACTTTTCATAGCAACTTAAATAAATCTAACGGCTGGATCATTAATTGAAAGTGCCTATCCTTGTAAATACCTTAGGTTTTTATTCTTTTTGTAGACATTTAGTGGGTTGCATGCCAAAATATGTCCGATTTTATTCAAACTTTGTCCGATTACACTTTTATTATCAATTTAAACAAATCTAACGGTCAAATCGTTAATTCAAGGTTCGTATCTTTGTAACTGCCTTAGGTTTTCGGTCATTTTGTAGACATTTGTTGCATTGAATGCCAAAATATATCCGATTATCTTCAAAATTAGTCAATGCACTTTTCTAAACAATTTAAACAAATATAACGGTCGGATCATTAATTGAAACATCCTATCTTTGTAAATGCCTTAGGTGTTCGGTATTTTTGTTAATATTTGTAGGATAGCATGCCAGAATATATCCGATTATCTTCAAATTTGGTAATAACACTTTTATTAGGAATTTAAACAAATCTAACGGTCGGATCATTAATTGAAAGTTCCTATCTTTGGAAATGCTTTAGGTTTTCGGTCTTTTTGTAGACATTTGGTAGATTGCATGCCAAAATATATCCGATTATATTCAAACATGGTCGTAAAACTTTTCATAGAAATTAAAATAAATCTAACGGCCGGATCATTAATTGAATGTGCTTATATTTGTAAATGCCTAAGGTTTTCGGTCATTTTGTAGGCATTCGGTGGATTGAATACCAAAATATATCCGATTATACACAAACTTGGTCATAACACTTTTCTTAGCAATTTAAATATGTCTAACGGTCGGATCATTAATTGAAAGTGCCTATCTTTGTAAATGCCTTAGGTTTTAGGTATTTTTGTTGATATTTGTTGGATTGCAAGCCAAAATATATCTGATAATCTTCAAATTTGGTCATAACACTTTTATAAGCAATTTAAACAAATCTAACGGTCGGATCATTAATTCAAAGTTCCTATCTTTGTAAATGCCTTAGGTTTTCGGTCATTTTGTGGACATTTGTTGCGTTGCATGCCAAAATATATCCGATTATCTTCAAATTCGGTCATACCACTTTTTCTAACAATTTAAACAAATATGTTGGTCGGATCCTTAATTGAATGTTCCTATCTTTGTAAATGCCTTAGGTTTTTCGGTATTTTTCTTGATATTTGTTGGATTGCATGCCAAAATATATCCGTTTATCTTCAAATTTGGTCAGAACCCATTTCTTAGAAATTAAACATAATATAACGTACGGATCATTAACTGAAAGTGTCTATCTTTGTAAATGCTTTAGGTTTTCGGTATTTTTGTTGATATGTGTTGGATTGCAGGCAAAAATATATCCGATTTATCTTCAAATTTGGTCATAACACTTTTCAAAGAAATTCAAACAAATCTAACGATCAGATCATTAATTGAAAGTTCCGATCCTTGTAAATACCTTAGGTTTTCGGTATTTTTGTTGATAATTGTTGGAATACAAGCCTGAATATATCTGATTATCTCCAAATTTAGTCATAACACTTTTCCTAGCAATTTAAACAAATCTAATGGTCGGATCATTAATTGAAAGTTCCTATCTTTGTAAATGCCTTAGGTTTTCGGTGTTTTTGTAGACATTTGGTGGATTGCATGCCAAAATATATCCGATTATATTCAAATTGGGTCATAACACTTTTCGAGCAATTTAAACAAATCTAACGGTCGGATTATTAATTGAAAGTTCCTATCTTTTTAAACGCCTCGGGTTTTCGGTCTATTTGTAGACAATTGTTGGATTGCTTGGCGAGAATATATCCGATTAAATTAAAACTTTGTCGAACCCTTTTCCTAGCAGTTTAAACAAATCTAATGGTCGGATCATTAATTGAAAGTTCCTATCTTTGTAAATGCCTTAGGTTTTCATTTTTTTTGTAGACATTTCGTGGATTGCAAGCCAAAATATATCCGATTATATTCTAACTTGTTAGTACACTTTCCATAGCAATTTAAATAAACCTAACGGTCGGATCATTAATTGAAAGTGCCTATCTTTGTAAATGCCTTAGGTTATCGGTATTTTTGTAGATATTTGTTGGATTGCGTGCCAAAATATATCTGATTATCTTCAAATTTGGTCATTACACTTTTCAAAAAATTCACACAAATCTAACGATCAGATCATTATTTGAAAGTGCCGATCCTTGTAAATACCTTAGGTTTACGGTATTTTAGTTGATATTTGTTGGAATACATGCCCGAATATATCCGATTATCTTCAAATTTGGCCATAACACTTTTCCTAGCAATTTAAACAAATCTAACGGTCGGATCATTAATTGAAAGTGCCTATCGTTGTAAATGCCTTATGTTTTCTCGTCTTTTTGTAGACATTTGGTCGAATACATACCAAAAGATATCTGATCATATTCAAACTTGGTCATGACACTTTTCATAGCAACTTAAATAAATCTAACGGCTGGATCATTAATTGAAAGTGCCTATCCTTGTAAATACCTTAGGTTTTTATTCTTTTTGTAGACATTTAGTGGGTTGCATGCCAAAATATGTCCGATTTTATTCAAACTTTGTCCGATTACACTTTTATTATCAATTTAAACAAATCTAACGGTCAAATCGTTAATTCAAGGTTCGTATCTTTGTAACTGCCTTAGGTTTTCGGTCATTTTGTAGACATTTGTTGCATTGAATGCCAAAATATATCCGATTATCTTCAAAATTAGTCAATGCACTTTTCTAAACAATTTAAACAAATATAACGGTCGGATCATTAATTGAAACATCCTATCTTTGTAAATGCCTTAGGTGTTCGGTATTTTTGTTAATATTTGTAGGATAGCATGCCAGAATATATCCGATTATCTTCAAATTTGGTAATAACACTTTTATTAGGAATTTAAACAAATCTAACGGTCGGATCATTAATTGAAAGTTCCTATCTTTGGAAATGCTTTAGGTTTTCGGTCTTTTTGTAGACATTTGGTAGATTGCATGCCAAAATATATCCGATTATATTCAAACATGGTCGTAAAACTTTTCATAGAAATTAAAATAAATCTAACGGCCGGATCATTAATTGAATGTGCTTATATTTGTAAATGCCTAAGGTTTTCGGTCATTTTGTAGGCATTCGGTGGATTGAATACCAAAATATATCCGATTATACACAAACTTGGTCATAACACTTTTCTTAGCAATTTAAATATGTCTAACGGTCGGATCATTAATTGAAAGTGCCTATCTTTGTAAATGCCTTAGGTTTTAGGTATTTTTGTTGATATTTGTTGGATTGCAAGCCAAAATATATCTGATAATCTTCAAATTTGGTCATAACACTTTTATAAGCAATTTAAACAAATCTAACGGTCGGATCATTAATTCAAAGTTCCTATCTTTGTAAATGCCTTAGGTTTTCGGTCATTTTGTGGACATTTGTTGCGTTGCATGCCAAAATATATCCGATTATCTTCAAATTCGGTCATACCACTTTTTCTAACAATTTAAACAAATATGTTGGTCGGATCCTTAATTGAATGTTCCTATCTTTGTAAATGCCTTAGGTTTTTCGGTATTTTTCTTGATATTTGTTGGATTGCATGCCAAAATATATCCGTTTATCTTCAAATTTGGTCGAACCCATTTCTTAGAAATTAAACATAATATAACGTACGGATCATTAACTCGAAAGTGTCT
>JANUWF010002538.1:0-66020 GCA_026120185.1 Voacanga thouarsii
TAAAATTATTCAAAATAAATAAAATTGAAACTTTAATAATTATAAAGGTAATACAATTACAATGATAATAATTTTTATTTTTATTTTATATAGATATATTAATTTTAATAGATTGAAATGCTACGATTTTATAAAGTTAATTTTATTTTTATATACTAAAAATTAAATACAAAAAATTAACTAATAGAAAATTTAACACGTTTTTTTAAATATACTCTCTCCGAATCAAATAAACTGCAAAATTTTTATTTATTATAACTAAAATACTTATTAATTTAAACTAAGAAGAACCATATATATAGCTCGTGCTATGCACTCATAGAAGAATATATTTATTTTTTAAAGTTATAAATACATTATTGGTATAATTACGTATCAACACAAAGTAAGGAAGAAGAGCTCTAGATGAAGCAAATTAGTAATTCCTCAATACGCTAATGATGTTGACCCCATTATACTACTTAGACAACAAAGAGGAGCCAATGAAGATAAAATAAGCCTTACACTGAGATCATCACATATGAGTGTGAAGAATAAGTAATGCTCAATTAATTAGAATGCAATCAAAAACTGAAGTAAAAGAATAACTTAACAATTAGTTTAAAAGAGGGGTTATTCATTTGAAATCATATTAAGTGAACATTTACAACCTAAGGACTTCATTACATATAGGTCATGAAAGCCATGACTCTCCACCAATTATTCATTTACCGCAGACTTTTTCTCTCGTTGTCGACTCCATGGATAAATAAAATGACTGCACATACTTGTTGACTACCAAATCACCCCACCCCATCTTCTCAATCACAGAACCTTTCATTATTTACCCATATCATCCAGTCACTATCCCCACATTCTTCAGCCTTCTCACTCATCACTATCCCCGCAGCTTCCGATACCTATGGTTCGAAGTGTGACAATCCAAGACTGAAGCAGACTAATCCATCTCCACATACTTAGAGCGCTTGATTTTACAAAATTAATTTTTTTTGTTTAATAAATTTGAGTAAATTCAAAGATCTAGATTTACAAAAGTGTAGTAAACTGGTGTTCAAAGTTATACATTTGAATTAAATGTAACTCTTTTCCTAGCACTCGAGCTCGATCATCATGTAGAGCGTATAATCTCACAACCAAAATTGCAAGAAGATCCATTAAATTTGCAAAATCAAATTGACCTACAAAAGCAAAGAAGAGCATTGATCGAAGGTCACGAATAGGTGGATGACTTCGCACCAACCTCGGAAACCAAAGGTTCACACAAAATTGAGATTCTCCAGTTCCGCGCCATTGTGAGATGAGGCTTTAGAGAGGATTGGGCTACAAGTTTCCGTGATAAAAAGTGCAGCAATGGCGACCATCGTTCAGATTGTGCGAATAACTACAAACCACCAAAAATCCAAAACCATTGAGCCTTCTGATATATTGTGCTCTGCAAATAAGTGTTGTTTTCAATTCTTCAAAGAAAATAAATGGAACTGACAAAATTTTTTTGCCCAAAATAACTCGGAAGAATCAAAGAAAACCAGTGAGGATTGACCTTCATAGCCTTAGCAATTAAGACCCAGAAAAAACCTGCAAAAGTGTATGAAATCTCTCAAATTCAAGCCCATTGTTCCAATCTCCAAACCCTCGTCATTTTTATTTATGAATCCAAGAAATCAAGAATCATTAAAAATTAGATCATTCTTCCACGCCTATTCTCTTTTGGCAGAGACAGTCGGCTCTTCGCTGCGCGCCTTGTGTTCAGAGTGACTCCTAAGCGCGTGCCGCTACACGATATCAAAGATTCATGTCGCAAATCATTTGCACCCTTGTAACACGACATCCTCCAAATGGGATCAGTTTTTATGACATGCATACCGCCTCCGTAGAGCATCCCATGGACCCCACCAAGTCCCTCGCCGACTTTTCCCTGCACCGCTTTTGGCTCCGAGGCGAAAATAGGGAATACATGCTTGCACCGTTTGGAATAAGTGAAGATCGTGATTTGATGTATATCCTAAATAAGTGAAGAAATCTTGAAATCTAAATTCAGTTTGAATCTGGAGATAACTATCTAATTAATGCTATCCGAATTCATGGATTTAGAATATCCACTAATATTAAAAAAAAAACTTTTAAAATTTCTTCACTGAATAAAAAAAAAAAAATTCTTAAAATATTTTCAATTCAAAGTGGCCAGGTGTCGATTACTGCAAGAAAATGCCGTGTCGCAACAAGAAGCTTTAGCGACTCTACTATATGTTATGTATATATATATATATATATACATGAATTTATTACTTATGTTCTTAATTTACCTCCCTTATCACTATCGACTCATTAAATATGTGCATTTCCAAATAAATCATTAAGTAGAGTACTTAGTCTTTAACTGCCTATCTATTTTTCTAGAAAGTTGAAAAAGGCCTCCTTCAGCGTTGATACAGAGACAATAAAAAAAAAAGCTTGAGAAGACAGCTTCATAGAAGAAATAAAACAATGGAGAAAAGATATATTAATGAATGTGTAGAGGAGAATAATTAATAGATTTTTACTTATATTTAAGGATATAATTGTCATTTTCTATTATAATTGTACATGTTTTGAAAATTTTTTAATCTCCGCTGTCATATCCTAAATTGACATGAGTTTTTAGAATGGAGGAGTAAGAGAATATGGTGCCTTATTATCCTTTCGGGTCCTACCTCTGCCCCTATTATTGTCAGAAATTTTTAATTTTATACTCTATTCATTTCAAAATAGATACTTATATAGCCATTTACACATAGATTAAAGGTGTTAAAAATAATACAATAAATCAGATAGAGTTCCAATTCTATCCCTATTAAACACATGATAGTTATTGGTTGATAAAAATTCATAAGAAATAAGAAGAAAAAAAGAGTTGTGGAAGTTGTATAGTTGACTTAGAATAAATTAGGGTAAAATAAGAAGAAATTAATCATTAGTTTTAGAAATATACAAATGAACATTTATTTTGAAACAAAACAAATTAAAAGAGTTCTATGAACATATATTTTGAAACGTAGGGAGTAGTAAGTTTTAACTCCAAGGCCAACACTTAATTAGCATTTTTCGTCCTCACTTTTTAACAATATATTATTTTCTTCCTCATTTTTTCCTTTTGATATATTTTGTAATAGTCTCAAGATTGTACAGTCTCCATTTTCACTTAATTCTTTAGGGGTAAAATTGTTTTCATAATCAATTCCCTTATTTTTACTATCTTTGGCATTTTGGTCTTTAGACAGAATGATTATGACGATAATTTTATCCTTGGCAAATAGCCTTCTGGACCATTCGAAGACTATAAACAAAATTCATGCTTGAATGAAAACTTAAGGTAACTATGAATAGAGATGCTAACTATGAATCCTATTTCCGCATAGGAAGAATAAACGAAATAGTATTTGGTAGAATTGTTCTCTAATGTGCAGTTCTCTCTGTTCCAAAATTAGTTAGGTCATATCTATTTTCTTAAAAAAATAAATGTTTTCACTTAAGTTGACTCGAAATAGAGACAGTAATTTTAAATGAATCAGTTTATTTAATATAATTTCTATCTTAAAAACAATTGCAAGTTCATAACAATGCCATGCATGCATGAATGTAATTATTCTTATTTCCACACACACCAATCAAAGAATTTCACCACGCAAAATAATTTACATATCAATCAAGTAACGAAGTATTGAAAAAATCTTTAATCATAATTAGAATTTATAAACGGACTTCTTTGTCAAGTCATGTAAACTTGCGAGACATCACACAAATCTGTGAGCCTAAAGGGCAAAAAGCCTAAAGATTACAAGAAAAAATGGTAGCAATTGATTCTTAGCATCTTGGTGACTCTCGCGGGTGGCCTCTTTCATGAGGATTTTCTGCAAAGATTTCTGCATCGGTGGCTGAAGAGTAGGGAAGAATAGTTGCTCCAGATATGTAACAGTCCAGATTCTGGGTGACTTCACTGGTTAATGTCTTATTGACTCTCTTCTCTATCTTTTTCTCTTTTTTTTTTTAAATAAATATGCTATTTCTCTGATAAATATATCAGAATTGCTCCATGGGCATCTTGTAATGACTTGTAACATGGTTTAGTTATTTAATAAATCACATCTATCTAATTTATTTCGCATAATAATCACAACTGCTATCTGCTATAAAGATTTTGTAAGAAATGTTATATGTCAAACAACAATTCCAGTGATCCCAACAAAGTTGTAGAAATAATAATCCAATGGTCTAACAAGAAATTCTTAACATATTATCCATGGATGAATTAGAGAAGACTTTTTTTTTTTTTTTCATTTTTCCCCTGCTTGAGAGGAGTCTCGATTCTTCAGGTCAAAAGTTTAATGCATGCAAAAAATCATACAGGAAAAGACAGTCCATCTTTTAAGAATTTGAGGCAGTAAGATTTAAGAGTAGTTTTTTTTTTTTTTAAATCCCTTTCACCGAGAGTCTTTTTACTCCCTCAAGATCCCTCAGGGGTGAGGGGTAACTGGGGTGGACGTGGTCACTTTAATGCTTATGATTTGAGTTGTTTGCATAGAGCTTTTCAACAGTTATTCATAAAGATTCATACCAAGAAAAGAGAGGGGGGGGGGAAGGGTGTACCAATTGTGTAGAGGCCAGGAAGTACAGGTCTAAAACTATTTTCCCCGAGAAACTTCTTTTATAAATATATACACACCACTTTAGTGATCTCCTCTTACTTAATATCCGGTGTTGGCATATTTCAACAAATTAACATGCTTTAACATCAAAGAAAACACAATAATTGTTAGAGCGCAGTAGTACTAACGAACACAGATAGGCAACTCAATCTGAATTGAACAAGCACTCACCTATACCCGATCAAGGCTCTAACAAATGCAATTATCAAATATCAATAAAGCCGATAAGGCCAAACAATCCATGTGTAAAGAAACTTCGAGTAGAGAATTCAAAATTAATTGATAAGTCAATAATGGACCTACAGAGACTTACTTGGCAAGTTGCCGCGAGAATGTGCCTCGAGCGCCGACCACACTAGATCGTACTCAAGCGCCGGCCCTTCTTGAATGCGACGCACGTCGCTATGACATACACTGAATCGACTCACCAGGTGAATCACCCGGTTGTCTTTGGGTTTCACCTTTGATAGTTATTCGCTCGGTTCTAGTGTGATGGCACAGTGACTCTCACATGAGGAATAAAGATGGTCTTGGGTCGCGCTCGACACCACATCAAGCCGCGACGATCACCCAAATCTCCCCAATCTTTCACCTGTGCTTCAGGTTCATCTAGAAAACTTTAGGAGATCCTAATTCTCAAAAAGAGAGGGTCGTGAGCACGGCCCGAGCCCGAGGCTCGGGCACGCCCAGACTCATGCGGCCAGTGGCAGCCCACCACTCTTGGACTTTTCTATCAGGACCACAAGAAGCCTTTTAGTATATAATTACTTCCACACTCCCTAATTTTTCAAAATGGGACTCATATTTCCCGAACGGTTAGAAACACTCCGACTTTAATGACATTAATTATGCAGATCCCACCATCAAAAAATAGAGTTTCCAACAGATCAAAACAATCTCTAACATATCAAGAACAACTCTCATTAATTATTTGAGTGAACTAATCATGAGTTAAAATTTATTAACTCCCAAAGTTGTCATTTTTAACAATCCCCCACAAGTTCATGGTCAAAGTACTCCGGGGTATAATGCTGCACTGTCATGTGCCTTCGATTATGGTACCAGCTTGAACCTACGGTTTTCCAGCGCTATGCCCCCACGAGAAAGCAGTTGGACCGCAGGCCTCGAATCTCAAACCTCGGAGTGATGACGGCGTCCATTGGTGACGACAGACTATCTACGGTCATGGAGATAATTTTTCGAGTTAACACGGTGGCCCATGTGTCCCAGTCATCACATCGCCTCATGAGTGTAGCTCAAAGAAAACCCAATTCCATGCAGACTGAGGCCACACTTTCACTCACCTAGTTAGCCATGTCCCCAAGGATGTACTACTAGCATCCTCGTCTAAAAGACTTCGATCCCATTGATCAGAAACGTGCCTTTACTAATTTCATGATACACACCCCAAAGCGGGCTGTGTGGAAAGGACTTGAGATTACAAAGTGTATCAAAATAGGTAGCGATTCGCCTCAGCCTTTGTTTATATCACATTGAAGTCGTCTTATGGATCTCCACCTATGGTGAATCATTCTTCGGGTTATCGGTCCCATTCCCTAACATCGGGATTTGAAGGAGCAAGGATGTTTCCGATCCCTTATTAGGGGTCTCGTAATGTTATCTTCGGATCTAATAGGTGAATGATACTCATTCTTTCATAGGACATCTAATTCCTATGGACTTAAGTCTAACTTGGATGTGTCTCTTAGTCTTTTGATTATACTTGGTACTCTTTATCTTTGCGATTGTGGTTTATCTATCACAGTACACCGGATAGTAAGTCAGCTGCTCGATCATTGGCAAAGAGGACAATAGTTCATGCACATTCAGCGCTTCCGTTCAAATAGATCTCAAGGCACATAACTAAGCCTAAAAGCTGATCGGAGTTATCAAAGTCTATTTACAAGACTTCCAAGTGACTACTCCGCTCACCTAATGTAAACTACATATCCGAGGGCAACCATTGCTACCGCAGTTCTTGGCTATCTAGCTTGCATCATTATACCCTTCAAGGACAGATGATAATTTCCTATAACATAGTCCAAGGACACTATTCCCTTCAAGTGCCTTAGTACTCTATCTAAGGCCTCCCAATGAGTCTCGATTAGGACAAGTTGTATATCTTACTAGCTTAGATATAGAAAACAAAGTATCTCGCCCGGAAAGCCATTGGCAAGATATTGCAAGCTACCAATAATTTGGAGAATATCTTGATTGAGACAGCAGAATGGCATTTTCGTTCTTGAACAAAGCTGGGCTGCATGGTCACTTAGAGTTGCAACAATTGACGATTTCGATAACCATTTTCTCACTGAACACTCTCAACATAGTGAGTTTGAGAAATGGTTAAGTCTCCTTCGAACCTGAACGAATCCAACTTTAGGCCAAGAATCCACATTTGCTGCTCCTATATTCTTCATTATCAAAACTTACTTTTCAAGATATTGATTTAATCTCCTAGTTATTCTATTACAACATTGGATCTCAAATATAGCAAAATATTTTCATCCACGTTACAAGCAGTAGTACAATACATGTATTTATCCTCTAACCTTAATAAAGAAACACACTTGTCATTCTTTATTTATGATTTGAGAAGCTTCAAATGATAAAATGGTTTGAGTCAAAACTTTTCATACTATTGTTCGGTGCTTGCTTTAGACCATATAAGGATTTAACATGTTTACAAACTTTTCATTCATTTTCTTTGACTACAAATCCCTCATGTTGATCCATATATATCTCTTCTTCAAGATCACCATGAAGAAAAGCTGTATTTGCATGCATTTGGCGGATGGTGGAACCATATATAGAAGTCACATGCAATTCAGCGACTGGTGCATTGTAGTCAAACATGAGCAAGAGAGGCGTGTACCGTAAACAGTCTATTTTCTCTTTCTATATCAAAGTAGTCTATTGGCTCTTCTATCTAAACCATTTGGCAACTAATTCGCGTTATACTTATCATTCATGGTCCTATCTCAGGTTAAGCTTCTTCTAAACATCCATTTACATCCAACTGTAGTGCACCTCGATGTGAGATCTACCGCTTCCTATGTCCCATCGAGATGATAATAGAATTCGATCTCACTTTTGATAGCTCCTTTCCAATGCTCCTGCCTCGAGAAAGCCACGAGTGGCTTGTTAGGTTAAAGGTTCATCCTCAACATACTGTAAGTGATAAAGTTACTTCCAAACTCTTGACTACCTTAGCTCTCTTACTCCTTCTAGGTTCTTCCAATTCCTCAATTTGGGTGTTGGAACTATTTGAGACCTGTCCTCACATCTTCATCCTTTCCATAGGATCAGAATGGAATCAGATATAGTGTCGAATCTAAAGTAGAAACATCTTGAGACAACAAAGTTTTCATGAGAACACATCCTCAAAGAATATAGCATCACGTTGCATTGAATAATTGTGTTAACATGCTAGCCAAGTATTTCAGATATAATCACCAAAACCCTCATAGCATATCTCTGCTTTCACATATCCAATAAGATGGCATCAACAATCTTTGGTCATAACTTCTTTCTTTGTGTTCAGGATTAGAACTTTTGCAAGATAAATCCCACACGTGGAAATATTTTAAGTGAGGATTCTTACCTTTCTAGATTTCAAAACGGAGTTACCTCTTTATGTTTGTGAGGGATCTTATTCGTAATATGGCAAGCCATATTCAAAGCAATCCAAAATTCAAAAGAAAATTGTCGATCATATCTTTAAATGTTTTATTTTTCCATTCAAGCAATTCCATTAGACTAGGGAGAACAAGGGAGTGTCTTTTCATGAATTATGCCATTACTTTGGCAATATTCAACAAGTGGATTAGACCCATACTCTCCACCTCTATCAAATCATAACCTTTTAAGTTTATTGCCAGTTTGAGTTTCAACTTCATTTTTTAAATATGAGAAACTTTTCAAATGCTTCATCTTTATGTTTAAGTAAATAAACATAGCAATATTTACTGCAATCGTCAATAAAAGTAATGAAGTATTTCTTATGATCCCTAGTCAACAAACCATTACATTCATAAATATTTGTGTGAACTAAATCAAGTATTTCGAATCCCTTTCAATTGAATGATAAGGTTTCCGGTTGTTTTCGCTTCCACACACACTTGACATTTGTTCTTTTTATCAATTGAATTTCTAGGAGCAAGTCTAAATTCATCATTCTTTTACCAGTAATCTAAATTTAAATGTTCAAGTCTACTATGACAAATACCGAGTGGATTCAATAATATGTACCATAGGATAAACAAAATTCTCAAATGAAGAAGCATTATTCAAATCGAAGTAAATGGTTCAACTCTTAATTTAAATAAACCATCGAACAAATAACATTTTCCAACAAAAGAATTTTAGTGCATATTCACCACTTTATTACATTTAAAAGTGAATTCATAACCCTCTCTAACTAAACATGAACCACTAAGAATATTCCTATAACCGTTGGAACATGCTACACCCTATGAAGAGAAAGAATACGCCTTGAATGAAACTTCAAGTCCACGTGTCCAATCACCAAGCACATCGGCTGCAACTCGAGTTCCACATCTTCAAAAATTTTCATTTAATAGGCTGGTAAGACACAAAAAGTAATTTATTAGCATAAACGTGCATATTTCGCTTCTAGTATCTACCACGACTTATTCAAGTGGTTCATAAATAGTAAAGACTTCGGGTTAATGATGACATACACTTTCATCATCATTGGAAGTAGTGATGCTTGTCCTAACCTCAATGGTATACACTTCGCAAGGTGTGTACTCAAATCAGCCTTCCACTTGACTAGGATCCTCTATCACCACATCGACTTGGCTTCGTAATTTGATCCTTTGTTTGACTTTGGACTTTTTAGATGGATAGTCCTTAGCCCAATGTCCAATCTCGACCATAATTCCGGCAAGGTTTGTTCACTTTCGCTTTCTTCTGGTCTTTGGCTTTTTGTCTTGTTAATGTTTTTAGAGTTTGAATTAACCCCCTACATTCCTCTCGTATTATTGCTCTTCTTCCCAATAGTCACCACATGGATATTAGACTCCAAAGGTATAATATGACTATTCTTTCTATGTTGCTCCTCAATAGAATATTGATTTAATCGGATCGTTTAGAGAAATCTTCTCTGTCTTGTATTTAAGAGACATACCAAAGTCCTCCCAAGACTTAGGAAATTTCTCTATCACTAACATCACTTGAAACTTCTCATGAAGTTCCATATCCGCTAACGAAGAGAGCGAATAATCAATTATTGCTCTTCGAGTCTATTCAATCAGAGACTCTACCCTCAACTATCTGAAATTTCAGGAATTTAGAGATATAATACCTTTCCGGACATTGATCTTCGTATTATATTTCCTATCCAACTCATCCCATACCATCTTTGCTATATATGACTCGTAATAGTAGACATCAAAGAGAGTATTTGTCATTACCGATAGTATCGTCTCCTCTACCTATATTGTTCTCGTTTATCCCATGTAGCAATCTCAACTACCCTAAGATGCCTATCAATTGGTATGGGTCTCTGTCTACCTCACACTTGCGACAATAAGTCCCTCATGGTCAACTAAATTTTCATGCCTTGTTGCCAACGCTTGAAATTCTGCCGCGGAGCAAATTTGTCCGGCAGTACTATTCAAGTCAAACCAAAGGCTTAAACACAGTAGAAGTAGTACCCGATGAACTCGACCATCTGCCCACAAACGAGATAACTGCAGTAATAACTTCTTGAAAACTATTAGACATAGGGTACTGACGATCACGAGACATGTGCAACTTAACCGAATTGAACAAGCACAACGAAGATTACTCACCTAAGGCTCTAACAAATGTAATTATCAAATATCAATAAAGCTACGGCAAGGCCAAACAGACTCAAGCGTAAAGAAACTTGACAGAATTCAAAAGTAACAAATAATCAGTAATGGATCTCGAGAGACTTGCTCGCGACTCTGCCGCGAACGCACCCGACACTCGACTCCACTAGATGTACCCGAAGCCGGCTCTCCTCGGACAAGCCGTGAGGCGACTGACGTAAACGCCGACCAAATCACCAGCTTCATTACTAGTCTCGCCTTCAAGAAGTTATTCGTCCCACTTCGATGCGATGGGTACAGCTGACTTTCCTTGTAGGATAAGTCAGTCTCAAATCGTCGTTGATGCACACCAACTACGATTACCTCGAAAATCTCCTCGCTCACCTGGCCTCGTTTAGTCGTAAAAACTATGAGTTGTGATTGGAGAAACGAAGAGGCGATTTTTTTCCCCAAGAAAGCAAAACTCGAAACCCAAAAACCTAAGCAGCAGCCTCTGCTCTTTTCCTTTAAATATCACCTCTAGAAAAAACTAAAGCCAATCCAATTAGGCGACCCTAATTCTAAAAAGAGAGGACCGTGCAAACATGGTCGAAGCTCGAGCCGAGCCCAACGGGCGGCGCACGCTTGTGGTAGTCCCATTACCTTGGGCTTTTCTATTAAGTCTATAGAAAAGTCTTTTAGTATATAAAGATTTCCACACTCCTCAATTTTGCCCGTGTGGGACTCATGTTCTCAAATGGTTAAACACCCAACTTTAATGACGTTTAATTACGGATTCTCACCATAAAAATGGCTTCTACCATAATTGAAACAATCTCTAACATGTCAAGAACAACCCTCATTAATTGTTTTAGGCTAACTAATGATGAATTAAAAGTTATTAACTCCTAAAGTTGCCATTTTCAATGAGTAATTTCATAATCATAACTTTTACAACATTGTATTGAGTAGAAAGTGAAGAATGACAGTAGAACATGTCAATGCCTTCTGCATTACAATGTCAATTGGCACTAAGCTCCTCCTAAGGTTCCTATATTCCCATGAAATCTCAACAACTTGAGGTACAACTTCATGAATAACTCAATTCTATTCATATAATTAAAAATTGTAATATGGTTTGATGAATTATTTTTTTATTTCTCAAGCAATCAACATTTCTATTCCAATGCTTGGATAAGACTATTAAAGTAATAGTCTAAACACTCGAAAAAAAGTTCTCCAACATATTACTTATAGAACCGTTTCTATCCTAGACACTTTGGGAGGAGTCTGGATCATTTACGCCAAAACTCTTATGCATTTGTGAAAATCATATATCAAAAGCCAAATAACACATGTTTGGAAGAATATCTAATCACCTATCTTTTGCGTAATGTTCAATATTGGCTGATTTAAACAACTTAAATGTATATGCTTGCATTCCAAAAGATACAATTTCATTACCTGAAATTAGTTTTAAAAAAAAACCCAAGGTTGTACAAATTAGCAAAAATATAAATTGTCCGTATTCATTACCTGCGAGATTTGTTTTCACGTATTTTTAGGGTTTAATCTGGTTGACACATAAGTATATTGATCTATAACTAACAATTGGTATTAGAAACCGGTTTTGATGTGTGTTTATATGTTAAGATTAAATATTATATATATATATATATATATATATATTATATATATATTTAGTTAAGTGGTGTAGGAAGAATGCATTTATATTCATAGTGAATGATTTGATTAATTCTGTTCAAAATAATTTTATGGTCATAGTTTTTGATTCGGTGAATATGTATAAGTATTATCGAGTCTTGTAATAAAAATGGTGGATTACATCTCCATGTTTTCCTTTTGAGTTATTTATTTATTTATTATTATTATTATTATTATTATTATTATTATTATTTAAAAAAATATTGGACACACTAGAGTTTTTTCGGTAATTGTAGATTGCAGACTTAGAAACATGAAACAATGGCCAATAGCACATGGAGTATGGCACAGCCAGCTAGTAGGCCTGGGTGTTGGCCTTGCCTGGTGTTGGTGAGGGCTGGCTCGAGCAAGGCCTGGGCAAGCGCTGGCATTAAGTTATAAAAAAAAAAAAAAAAAAAAAAAAGGAGATGGATTGGCAAGTGATGGGTTTTGAACCTAGGTCACCAGATTTACAATCCAAAGTCTAAACCAGTGCCCCAGAAATAATTCTGTTACAAAAAAGAGCTTCATCAAATTGATATTGTAGAATGATTGAAGAATTGGCTATTTTGTTAGCCAATTAAAATTTCAATTGTAATTTTGTAATTTTATTTTAGAGTCTAGGTTGGCCATAAAATTAATTTTATTTTATAGTTTTTTACCATTTAATTTTGATTAAATTATGTATCATTCATGTTAACATGTCATATAGTTTGCATTAACACCACTATAGGTACTATTTAGTTATGCATAAATAAATTAATATTTTTTTATTAAAATTTTTAAAAAAGTAAGAGTAAAATGTTTATTTTTAATTAACCTTAGGCCTCCCATATTAGCCCATTAGTAAAAATAATGTTTGCTTCGTGCCATTTTAAATGGTCTCCCTAGGAAGGCTACGTTTTATTGGTTACTAAATTGGGCATCAAAATTTTAATTATTTTTTTTTAAAAAAAGTTTAATTCATTCATAATTACCCTATAGGTGATGTGATTGGATTGGAAACTTTATAAATAAATAAAAAATTTGAATATAGGAGTTACACTTAAATTAAAGACATTATAATGACTTCCTATAGAATATCCAAATAATGTTTTTGATGGCCAAAATATTTAATGACACTAAAACTGATATTGCATTTAGATGCAAGATATATTAATTTTAGTGGTATGATCCAGACCTAACTAAAAGTTATATTGTTATTTCCTATAGAGGTGCATATTTCTTTGGGGTTTTAGGTTGTGGATCTTAACTTAACTATAAGTTACATTGTTATCTCCTATAGAGGTTCATGTTACTGTAGAATTTTAGGTTATCGTATTTTGATAGTAGTTTTTATTACTACTTAAAATATTATTATATTGATCATGCATCATACTATAATATTTTGATCATGCATCATGGTATGATGAATGACTCATATATTTTATTTTATTTTATTTCAGAAACTGACTTCCAACGCTTTATCCCAAATTTTAACAAAAAAAATAACTGGTTGGAGAAAATTTTATTGATTGAAAGTAGAACCTCATAATTGTACTCACTTCTGAGAAGCTCAAATATGTGCTAACTAAACCGTGTCCTTCTAAACCTACTGAACAGTCCACGCGCTCACAAAATGAGGCTTATGATAAGTGGTTGAGTTCTGATGAGATGGCTCACTGCTACATTTTGGGAACTATCTCTAATGTGTTACAACAGAAACATGAAAACATGACAATCGCTACAGAAATCATGAGAAGCCTCTAGCAAATGTTTGAGCGTAAAGGACGTCAAGTCTGTTAAGCAGTAATGAGGCGCATAATAAATATGTGCATGAAGCCTGAAATGCCTGTGAGGGATCATATGTTAGAATTGATTGCTTAGTTCAACGTGGTAGAGGTCTTAGGGGCTGAAATTAAGCCTAAGACTCAGGTAGATATGGCTCTAGAAACTCTTCCTGAGATATTCTTGCAGTTCAAAGTTAATTATAACATGAACAGGATGGAGATGTCTTTTACAGAGTTAATAAATGAGCTTGAGAGTACCATCTTGTTCTAACTTATGCTGAATCTTCCTCTTCTAAGCCTAAGGGCAAAGGAGGAAATAAGAGGAAGCAAAATAATAAAAAAAAAATGGTTTACGCAGTAGGTTAAGAAAGTAATAGTGGATGAAAAGCCCAAAGGCAAATGTTTTCACTGCAAACAAAATGGACATTGAAAGACACAATGCCCAGATTACTTAGCTAAATGCAAGCAAGGTACTGGTGAGTTATCCTACATTGAAACTTGTTTAGTGGTTGATTCTACAAATACCTGGATTTTGAAGCCACTGACTATGTTTGTAATTCATTGCAGGGGTTCCAAATAACCAGATATCTCAATGAAGGAGAGCATACTCTAAGGGTTGGTATAAGATCAGTGATATCTGCAAGAGCTGTTTGAAATGTTTATCTTTATTTTGATAATAAATATTTGATTTTGAAAGATTGTTATTATGTTCTTGACATTTCTCAAAATTTGATTTCGGTTTTTTTGTTATTCAAACAAAAATATTCTATTAATTATATAAATTATCAATAGAGATATTTTTGAATAACTCTTTGATATGTTGTGGATATTTAAATAATGATTTACACGTTTTGAAACCTACTAACAATTCATTATATCATACTGAAACTAAAAGTTATCTCCCACTAATGAGACTTTTCTATAGCATCTTAGACTTGGTCATATTAATCTAAATAGGATTTAAAAACTTGTAAAAGACGGTGCTTTAAGTGACTTAAAGGTGGAATATTTTCAAGTTTGCGAATCTCGTTTGGAAAGTAAAATGACCAAAAGATCATTTCCTTCCAAAAGAAATAAAGCAAAGGAAGTCTTAGAATTAGTGCACTTTGACTTATGTAGACCAATTATGTGCAAGCTAGAGGTGGGTATGAGTATTTCATTACTTTTACGGATAATTACTCAAGATATAGATATGTTTACCTAATGACCCATAAGTCTGATCTTTAGAAAAATTCAAAGAATTTAAGGCTGAGACTGAGAAGTAGTTAGGAAAGAACATTAAGACATTTTGATCAGATCAAGGTGGAGAATATCTATCCCATGAATTTAGATCTTATTTGTCAAAAAATAGAAATTTATCCCAATTAAGTGCACCTAGCACTCCTCAACAAAATGGAGTGGCAGAAAGGAGAAATAGGACCTTGTTAGACATGGTCAGAACAATGCTAGGCTTCTCTACACTCAGTACATCCTTTTGGGGATATGCTATACAAATTGTGACATATATATTGAATATGGTTCCATTAAAGTCTATCCGTAAGACTCCATTAGAATTGTGGAATGAGTGGAAGCCTAATTTGACACATATCCATATTTGGGGTTGTCCTGCGTATATGCTAAAAGAAAGATGGATAAAATAGAATCTTGATCAAATTTATGTTTGTTTGTTGGGTATCCCAAAGGAACAAGGGGTTACTACTTCTATAGTCCTTAAGATAAGAAAATATTTGCAAGCACAAATACAATTTTCTTAGAGGACAAGTACATAGAAGAACATGGATTCAAGAGTAGGGTTATTTTGGAAGAAACCAAGGGAGATAATCCCAAGAAAATGGTTATAGAAACCCATAGTCAAGATCCACGTAGTGGATTTGTATCTATGTCACTTAACTTGCCAGATTCTAGTGGGGGAGAAATAGATGTTACGCCTTCTATACCCACCGGCTCTTCGGCACATAGAGTGGAAGAACTTCCCGTTGGGATTCGTGGACTCCTAAACGCGGAAAACATCTACGAATCCCTCCCGAGGACCCAAGCAAACGATTAAGAAGATCTAAGCTTTAAGAATTACCTCTCGGTTGTCTGTAATCGAAATCCTTCGATTCTCGGTTGCGCTCGTTGTACGTTCAACCCGAACAATCTCCGGACGCCGCAGTATGCGAACGTCCTCTATCTGATACACACCGCGAACTCACTCGATACCCGGGAGTGCTAGCGCCTAGGGTTTAAGAGGTTTTTTTCTCGGTAGAGAATGGCACGAATGTTCTCAACCGAAAAAATTGGGCTATTGAAAGACGGCTAGGTTTTCTTAAAAACCCTCGAACCTCTTAGAGTCCAACCCTAATAATATCTTATCATATTCTAATTTAAATTCAAATTAAATTAAAACCGATATGATAAGATTCTCGCCATTATCTCGGTAATTTAACTAATTATTTTACCGAGTCGTATTCTTATAATCTGGATATCATCCAGATTCATTGAACCTGGTCACCGTAAAAATAACCTAACAAGTTCGCTTATTGTGTGACCCTATAGGTTCATTTAACACCTGGCAACGTGCCTAAATCATATTTAAATGGCCCACAAGTTATAAGCGGTTTCTAGCAAAACATTATAACTATCCAGGTTAAATGAAGATCGGTGATCTCTTTGAACCAAACCATAATTTTATATTTAGTCCTTTTGTCACACAATATCCGGATTAAGCATAAGGCACTGAGCATGTCATCCTTATTAAGCTTAATCAATTATTTCTTGATTTCATAGTAGACTATTCAAATAAATGATATCAATATCTTAGATTGATATATTTGAGCACGGCCATGCATTTTTAACAGTCTAACTTATCAAGGGGCCCATGGATATCTCTCCCATAATCGAGAGGGACAAATTCCTTCACAATCAATCATATTCCTCTCCTTGATTTATTCTATATCCAACAGTAGTCTAATTTATTATCTGGTTAAAGACAACTTTAGACAATGTCAAAATATAGAATTTATCAAGTAAGAAACTATGATGAATTTAGGTCGAAGGACTTTCAATATTATTATGGCTAGAAAGTACTTATGACATATCCCATGAAGTACTCTCACAAATGGGTCATGTCCAATACAATGTTCTCTAACATTTATTTATGTCTTGACTCGATATCACAAATATCCATGGCCGATAAAACATAGCCATCAAGTCACAAACATACTAATCTTAATTTATTATTATTCCAATAATAATAATCGATCGGGACGCTTTTAGAATAGTCATTGTATTCATTGTAGGGTTTTACTATCAAGTCACGTACTTGATGACCAACAAAACAAAACTCACTATTCATGGAAAGGAAAGCCTCATATTATTATATAAAACATAATGATAATTGTATAAGTACAAATTGACTCTAGGGCATATCCCTAACACCTCCTGCCCCTATTCAAAATCTAGTCGTTAAGGAATCAGCAGATCTGGTTCCAGTCAATGAGGAGGAGAAAAGACCAATCATCCAAGAACCTCCATAGCTTAGACATAGTGGGAGAGTCATTTGATGTCCCTCTAGATACTTACTCTATGGAAAAGCTTTTCAAGCAATCTCTTTTGAGGAAGAAAAGGATCTCACTACGTATAAAGAAGCTGTAGAGGACATAGACACGGACCATTGGAAGAGTGCAATGGATTCAGAAATGAAATTTATGTACACTAACTTCGTATGAGAACTTGCGGACCTACCTAATGGGTGCAAATGGGTCTACGAAAGAAAGATGGAAGTAGATGGAAAAGTGGAAACTTTTAAAGCTAGATTGATTGTTAAGAGTTATACCCAATGAGAAGGTATTGACTATGAGGAAACCTTCTCGCTTGTGGCCATGCTAAAGTCTATAAGAATCCTTTAATCCATTACAACTCACTTCGACTATGACGTATGGAAAATAGACATCAAGACAGCCTTCCTTAATGAAAATCTTAACGAATGTATCTACATGGTATTGGATTGTATGCCCTCTTAGGCTAAGTTTCTGATGTAAAATCGAATTATTTAATAAAAGAATTTATTTTCAGAAATTATTTGTGAATTTACTTTTTGTTTGTGCACGATTTTCGTTTGGAACAGACCCATTGTGTCTAAATAAGTGATCCATGTGAATGGTGGTCTTTCACAGTAAGGTATGGATCACGGGTTTTTTAACACATAAACATTTGTTCTTAATCTATTGATGAGACTGGGAACCTCAGCATGTTTAGGTTATTATGTTATAAATTCCAAATGGGGAATGGCTTACCTTTAGCCAGTGGGTAGTCCACTCACTTCATGACATAAGCATATTTCGAATACGTAGAACAGGACCTGTAGTAGTGGTTTCTCAAAGTACTATATGGTAGAAACCTAGACTACTACCGCTACAGTGTGGACTAGTACTCTACGACTTGAGTATGAGTTGGTGGTCTAGCGAAGCTGGAAGCATATACTTTGATTTGCTATAGTTGAGGTTCTATCATAGGGCCAATATACTTGCATGTTGGGTATCTGTGACTAGTTAGTTAAGACGGACTTATACAAGATAGTTTATGCACTATATCGCCCCTTGTGGTTGTCCGAATGGTCTAAATAATCCAGGGCCCTGGGAAACATGACTTGGATGTTTGCTTTAGGGTAGCTCCCTTGGAAAGCGAAAACACTCCAGGGAGTCGTGGATCACTGGACTAGAAGCCTAAGGATGGTAGATGTCATTTAGGGAGGTGTTAGTACACTTCTTCCTCTCTAAATGTACGGCAATGTGTAGAGGGGTATTTTAGTCATTTCACCTGTAGGTCGGAGACTTTGCGAATGCAGCATTGTCCTTGGGGTCAATATTTCCTTATGGTGATATTAGGAAATATTTAAAATGCAAAATACAGCTATTTATATAACATGGGTATTTTGGTCATTTTAGCAGCCAAGGCGATGTGTCTTTTTGGTCCTCGGGATAGCCCGTAAGTCCTAACTATTTTTGGGTTGAGGAATTGGTCTCAGTTGAAGAGGATTTTATTTTATTTTGTTTTATTTTATTTTATTCAGGAAGTCTAATTTATTATTGGACTGGAATAAAATAAATAAATAAATAAATAAAATAGGAGTTGAGAGAAATTAATTATCTAGTTTATTTGGTTAATTAATTATTCAGGGTCTAGGTTCAGTATGAATAATTAAGAAATTAACCTGAGCTTAAACTATGAGAAATAATTAATTTTTAATTATTTATTGGGTTATTTATGTAGGCCCAAGAAATAAATAACTAAAGATTAATTATTATGGTTCATTTGGGCTCATTAATTATTTATTGGGTTACTTATGTAAGCCCAGAAAATAAATAATTAATATTTATTATTTTGGGCCTTTTGGGTCCAAGAAAAATAATAAATATTTATCTGGCCCAATAGCTTGGACCTTAGGATTTTTTCCAGATACGGTTAAGAGGAGTTTAAGGTTAGGCCAAACTGTTTCTCAGGATAACATCCGGGTATTTTGAAATCCCACGGAGATGTTTATCAGAGATTGAGAGACCTAATTTTGGCTAAATATAAACAACTCTTTGAAAAGAAAAAAACCCTAATTTTTCCTTTCCCAAGCCACACACTCACGTGGGTCTCTCTCTCTCAAGGTCTATCTCATTCTTCTTGTTTTTCTCTTGTTCTTTGCTAATCAATAGCGAAGGAACTAAGGAGTTTTGAGATCGTTCCTCTTCACCATAGTGTTCACCAACTAGAGGTTAGGCTGAGGAATATCCCGAGAGCTGGAGAGCTAAGCGTTAATGCAAACAAGGCGGAGTAGAAGGCTAGCGGGTGTTCAACCGGAAGCTCCTTCAAGTGGACAAAGCGAAGCGATTTCAGTCGTTCAATCCGCTCTTACTAAACCTAGAAGGGTTAAGGAGAGCAAATGTATGATCTTCACGCTTCCGCATGGCCTTTATGGCTCCTGTTTTAATTTTTCCCTCTGTTTTTTTTTTCCGTCCATGGCTCCCTATTTCTGCATTTTGCATCAAAGTGGTATCAGAGCCACAGGTTTTGATCAATATAGGGAGCATGGTAGTTAATAAAATGGAGAAGATGATTATGCCTGTGATCCTTCGCTGTTTTGGTATGTGATAGGTGGATTTGTAAGCTTCACAGTGGAAGCATAGGATCTCTGTAATTTTTTTTTGGCTTTGGTGTTTTAATTGTGTAAACCCAATTTTAATGGGTATAGGCGGTTGTGTTTTTGTTTTGGATGTTTTTTGTAAGTAAAAATGTCCAAAGAAGCCAAAGAAATAAGAAAGAAATCAAAGAAGGAAGCTTCTTCAAATTCGCACGCGGACAGTGGAAAAAACGAAGAAGATGACACTGTTCATAAGCCGCCGAGCCGAGCCGCAAGATCTGTGAGTGGAGCCGTGTTGCTGGAGCCGCGAAGCCGAGCCAATTTTGTTTGATTTGAGCCGATGAAATTGCAAAATTAAAATTCAATTGGCGCGCGGGTATTCGGGCTGAAGCGCGGGTCGGCAGCAGAGGAGAACCGGGAGCGGGTCGCGGGCGCGGGCGAAGTCCACGGGTCGTGGCTGGCGTGCGATCTGGTGCGGCGCGGTGCATTGCGGCTGCGGTGGACCGCAGGCCATTCTGGCGCGGATCCTGTGCGGCCGGTGCAGTGGACCGCCATCCATTTTTTGGCAATTTTTTTTAATTTTTTTCTTTTTCGTTTTGGGTCCCATACTATGCGAAGTTAATATTTTTGCAATATTTATATTCTTGGAATATATTTGCATAAAAAATATTAGTAAGGGATTTTAGGATTAAACAAGATAATATTAATTAATTAATTAATGTGTTTAATTCTATTATTTGGGCACTTAGGTTTAAAAAATAGAAAAGCATGAAAACGTTTATTGTTTTCTAGCATGCTATTTTTTTTTATGTACCTATGTGTGCTTTTTCTCAAAGACCAAAGTCTTTGGGAACCTTTTGTTTTGGCAAGGAAAAATATTTTTCTTTAAAAACTAAATGGTTATTTTAATTGGTACAAAAATTAATCCTTAAATATTTTCTCAAAGGATTTAATTCTTGACATAGAAAATATATTGGATTTAGATATTTTTGTAAATTAAAATGGAGAGCCATTTTGTTTTGTTTTGGACTAGAAAAATGATTTTGTCAAATAAACTTGAGACCAAAGTCTCTAGAAAGTTTTAATTGGAAAACTTTTTGAAATCATTAAGTTTTAACTTATATAAAATTAGTCCATGGAGGAAATCTCTCAAAGGATATAAGCCTTCACATAGAGATTTTATTGGACTTAGATATTTTATTTTTGAGTTAAGAAAAACATAATGGAAATTTCAAAAGGATATTTTCCAAAAAACCTTTATTTTAAAAGACTAAGTGGGAGAGGGGTTCCAACGGCCCCACGGCTTCTATCACGGTCCTCATTAGAGATCGTGGATCCCCTCGCGTCACCCTGGGAGTGAACCCGTATAGGATGGGGATACCACAAGGATCTAGATCTAATGGAAGGATGTAATTAATAACCCGGGGCACGTACTATGATCGGCCAGCCCACGTTGGAGGTTATAGTGCGAGGTATGTCCATAGGAAATGAGAGGAAATGGCCATCCCACGATGGAGTTATTCTCTAGACCATTACCTAGAAGGGAAATTAATTTGTGGTGGTTAATACACTTAGCTTAGGAAACTGTTAATCTTCCCAAGAAGCTATGTCAGTTTTCCTAGGAGCCAAATTATTCTCAGTGCACAAATTTCATTTTGTTTTCACAAACTAATTTCTTTCTTTTATTTTCGATTTTCAGAAATGGTGGGAGGTTCTTTTAGTCCATTGGCCGTTATTCTCAGGGAGAATAAGTTAACGGGTCCAAACTATGTGGACTGGAAAAGGAACCTAGACATAATACTCACAGCCGAGGAGTATAAGTATGTCCTTTACGAAACCTGCCCTGTTATCGGGGAAGGTTCCACCGTCGAAGAACGAGAGGCTGAAAAGGCATGGAAGAAAGCTGACGAAATGGCACGTTGCTATATGTTAGCTTCCATGTCTAATGCGCTCCAGTCAAAACACGAGCACATGGCTTCTGCATATGACATAAGTCAATCGTTGGCAACTATGTTCGCGGACAAGAGCCGGCCCGCAAGGCAGGAGGCTCTTCGAACAATTGTAAACACTAAGATGGCCGAGGGAGCATCGGTCCAAGAGCATATGCTCAAGATGATTGTCTGCTTTCGAGGAGGCGTAAATCTTAGGGGCTGTCATTGACCCCGAGAGCCAAGTGGACATGGTTCTCGAATCTCTACCGGGCTCTTTCACTCGGCTCAAGTTAAACTATAACATGAACAAGTTGAACATGAGTTTGATCGAACCGATGAAGGAGCTCCGGATGGCGGAGAAGGTCATGAAGCCGCAGCCTAAGGCCATGATTGCTAAGGCCTCTTCTTCAAGAACCGGGCCTAAGCCCGGAAAGTTCAAGAGGAAGAAGGGGAATGCAACGAGCCTGCACCAAGAACCAACCCAAGGACAAACCAAAGGGCAAGTGCTTCAAGTGTGGAAAGAAGGGACACTGGAAAAAGAGTGTCCAGATCTTCGAGCCAAGAAAAACCCCACGAGTAATGTTTACTATCTAGAGTCCATATCAATGGTAGGATCAACTTCCACTTGGATTGTTGATTCAGAGCCACCGATCATATCCGTAACTCCTTGCGGGGGTTTAGGAAGATAATAAGACTCAAGAAGGGCGAACATGGGCTTCGAGTGGGTAATGGAGCACAAGTCTGGGCCCTTGCAGTGGGAGAGCTAGATCTTATTTTTTATTGTAATAAGATAGTGGTTTTAAAGGAAATTTTATATGTACCTGGTTTTCGTCAGAATTTGATTTCAGTTGCAAAACTTATTAATCAAGGATATTCTATATCTTTCCATTCTGGTATTTCTATCAGTAGAGATGGAAAAATTTTATGTATTGGGCACATGTATGGAAATTTGTTCTTTTTAAACCCTATTAACAACCAATCAAATAACACTCTGTCTGAACCTTTAACTAAGAAGAGAAAGACCAATATCAATGATTCATACTTTTGGCACCTGAGGTTGGGTCATATTAACTCAACCAGGATTCAGAGGCTAATCCATGATGGGCCTTTGGGCTCATTGAGATTGGAAAGTTGGCCTCGAGTGTGAATCCCGCCTCGATGGGAAAAATGACCAAAAGGTCTTTTACACCAAAGGCGGATAGAGCCAAGGAGGTGTTGAGTCTTGTTCACACCGATGTGTGCGGTCCATTGTCTACACCAGCCTAGGGGAGGTTTTGAGTACTTCATCATGTTCACGGATGATTGTACGAGGTATGGTTACATTTACCCGATGAGACGCAAGTCCGACTCTTTTGATAAGTTCAAAGAGTTTAAGGTCAAGTGGAGCGTCGGACAGGTAAATTAATCAAAACCTTACGATCGGATCGTGGTGGAGAGTACCTCCTAGGTGAATTCAAGGACTACATGGTACATCATGGGATAGTATCCCAGCTCTCTAGCTGGGAACCCCCAGCAGAACGGAGTAGCTGAGAGAAGGAATAGGACGTTGATGGAAATGGTCCAAAGCATGATGTCTCATGCTACTCTTCCAGTATCCTTCTGGGGATATGCCCTGGAAATAGCGGCATATATTCTGAACTTGGTGCCTTCCAAGTCAGTATCTAGGACTCCCTATGAGATGTGGACTGGGCGTAAGCCAAGTCTGAATCATCACAGGATTTGGGGGTGTCCAGCTTATGTACTGATCAAGGGAGACAAGTTGGAACCAAGATCAGAATTATGCTATTTTGTTGGGTATCCAAAAGGGACAAAAGGAGGCTACTTTTATCATCCTAAGGAGCAGAAGGTACTAGTCAGTACCAATGCTAGATACTTGGAAGATGATCAAAGTACTTCCACTAAAGGTTCAACGAGGTTGGAACTTCAGGAGAAGTTATCTACGGAATCAACTTCTACTGACCCGATTTTGGAACAAGAAGAGGCACAGCCTCAAGAGCCTGTACAAATGGAGCCTCATCGTAGTGGGAGAGTGTCTAGGGTTCTGGATAGATGGACTGGAGAAGCCTTTGAGCTGGTTTTCGACCATCAGGAACAAGACCCCGCTACATACGAGGAGGCTATTGCTGATGCCGATGCAAATCTGTGGCATGAAGCAATGAAAGCCGAGATTGAGTCTATGTACCTCAATCAGGTTTGGGATCTTGTAGCTTCACCTGAAGGGATAAAACCCATTGGGTGCAAGTGGGTATACAAGAGGAAGAGAGGAGCGGATGGGAAGGTGGAAACCTTCAAAGCTAGGCTTGTGGCGAAAGGGTATACTCAGAAAGAGGGTATCGACTATGAGGAAACCTTTTCCCCGATAGCCATGCTTAAATCCATTCGCATCCTCCTTGCCATCACCTGTCACTATGACTACGAGATATGGCAAATGGATGTGAAGACAGCATTCTTGAATGGCCATCTTAGCGAAGACATCTATATGTCCCAACCGGAAGGCTTCATTGCTGAAGGCCAGGAACACTTGGTTTGCAAGCTTAAGAAGTCCATTTATGGACTTAAGCGAGCATCAAGAGCATGGAACATTCGTTTTGATGAGACTCGTAAAGTCTTATGGTTTTATTCAAAACGAAGATGAACCATGCGTGTACAGGAAACTTGAAGACATCAATGTGGTTTTTCTTGTCTCGTATGTGGATGACATTCTACTCATTAGAAATGATGTAGGGACATTGTCATCTACAAAGGTTTGGTTGTCTAGTCAATTCGTATGAAGGACTTGGGAGAAGCCGACTATATTCTCGGGATTAGGCTTCTTAGAAATAGGAAGCGAGAGAATGTTAGGATTATCCCAAGCGACATACATTGACAAGATGTCGGCCAAGTACGACGATGGACTCATGCAAGGAAGCTCTAATCCCTTGCAGAAATGGGTTGTCATTTTCTTCGAATGACTGTCCTAAGTCTCAAGAAGAAAATGACAGAATGAGTAGGATTCCCTACGCTTCGGCTGTGGGAAGTCTCATGTACGCCATGCTGTGTACTAGGCCGGATATCCGCTTTGCCGTGGGCTTAGTTAGCGAGATATCAGTCAAACCCGTGGAGGTTCATTGGTAAGTCTGTAAAGCATATTCTCAAGTACCTCAAGGGAACGAGAGATTATATGCTCGGTTTACTGTGGCGATGATTTGGTTCCTACAGGATACACGGACTCGGACTTCCGAGCGGATAAGGATGAGAGAAAATCCACTAGTGGATATGTCTTCACCTTGTCCGGAGGAGCAATTTCATGGAGGAGTATCAAGCAATCTTGTATTGCCGACTCAACCATGGAAGATGAGTATGTGGCAGCTTCGGAGGCGTCCAAGGAAGCAGTTTGGCTCCGGAAATTTCTTTCAGAACTTGGAGTCGTACCACATATGGACAGGCCGGTTGTGATGTATTGCGACAACACTGGAGCAGTGTCGCAATCTAAGGAGCCTCGGAACCACAAGAAGGGGAAACACATCGAGAGGAAGTACCACCTGATCCGGGATTTCATCCAGAGACGGGAAGTCGTGGTGGAGCTATTACCTCAGAAAACAATCTAGCAGACCCATTCACCAAGCCTTTGGCTGAGAGAGTCTTCAAGAGACACTTAGACGCCATAGGGGTGGGCACCCAAGGACTTACCTAGTCTTAGAGTGCAAGTGGGAGATTGTTGGATTGTATGCCCTCTTAGGCTAGGTATCTGATGTAAAATCGAATTATTTAATAAAAGAATTTATTTTCAGAAATTGTTTGTGAATTTACTTTTTGTTTGTGCACGATTTTTGTTTGGAATAGACCCATTGTGTCTAAATAAGTGATCCATGTGAATGGTGGTCTTTCACAGTAAGGTATGGATCACGGGTTATTTAACACATAAACATTTGTTCTTAACCTATTGATGAGACTTGGAACCTCATCATGTTTAGGTTATTATGTTATGAATTCCAAATGGGGAATGGCTTACCTTTAGCCCGTGGGTAGTCCACTCACTTCATGACATAAGCATATTTCGAATACGTAGAACAGGACCTGTAGTAGTGGTTTCTCAAAGTACTATATGGTAGAAACCTAGACTACTACCGCTACAGCGTGGACTAGTACTCTACGACTTGAGTATGAGTTGGTGGTCTAGCAAAGCTGGAAGCATATACTTTGATTTGCTGTAGTTGAGGTTCTATCATAGGGCCAATATACTTGCATGTTGGGTATGTGTGACTAGTTAGTTAAGACGGACTTATACAAGATAGTTTATGCACTATATCGCCCCTTGTGGTTGTCCGAATGGTCTAAATTATCCAGGGCCCTGGGAAACATGACTTGGATGTTTGCTTTAGGGTAGCTCCCTTGGAAAGCGAAAACACTCCAGGAAGTCGTGGATCATTGGACTAGAAGCCTAAGGATGGTAGATGTCATTTAGGGGGGTGTTAGTACACTTCTTCCTCTCTAAATGTACGGCGATGTGTAGAGGGGTATTTTAGTCATTTCACCTGTAGGTCGGAGACTTTGCGAATGCAGCATTGTCCTTGGGGTCAATATTTCCTTATGGTGATATTAGGAAATATTTAAAATGCAAAATACAGCTATTTATATAGCAGGGGTATTTTGGTCATTTTAGCAGCCAAGGCGATGTGTCTTTTTGGTCCTCGGGATAGCCCGTAAGTCCTAACTATTTTTGGGTTGAGGAATTGGTCTCAGTTGAAGAGGATTTTATTTTATTTTGTTTTATTTTATTTTATTCAGGAAGTCTAATTTATTATTGGACTGGAATAAAATAAATAAATAAATAAATAAAATAGGAGTTGAGAGAAATTAATTATCTAGTTTATTTGGTTAATTAATTATTCAGGGCCTAGGTCCAGTATGAATAATTAAGAAATTAACCTGGGCTTAAACTAGGGGAAATAATTAATGTTTAATTATTTATTGGGTTATTTATGTAGGCCCAAGAAATAAATAATTAAAGATTAATTATTATAGTTCATTTGGGCTCATTAATTATTTATTGGGTTACTTATGTAAGCCCAGAAAATAAATAATTAATATTTATTATTTTGGGCCTTTTGGGTCCAAGAAAAATAATAAATATTTATCTGGCCCAATAGCTTGGACCTTAGGATTTTTTCCAGATACGGTTAAGAGGAGTTTAATGTTAGGCCAAACTGTTTCTCAGGATAACATCCGGGAATTTTGAAATCCCAGGGAGATGTTTATCAGAGATTGAGAGACCTAATTTTGGCTAAATATAAACAACTCTTTGAAAAGAAAAAAACCCTAATTTTTCCTTTCCCAAGCCACACACTCACGTGGGTCTCTCTCTCTCAAGGTCTCTCTCCTTCTTCTTATTTTTCTCTTGTTCTTTGCTAATCATTAGCGAAGGAACTAAGGAGTTTTGAGATCGTTCCTCTTCACCATAGTGTTCACCAACTAGAGGTTAGGTTGAGGAATATCCCGAGAGCTGGAGAGCTAAGCGTTATTGCAAACAAGGCGGAGTAGAAGGCTAGCGGGTGTTCAACCAGAAGCTCCTTCAAGTGGACAAAGCGAAGTGATTCCAGTCGTTCAATCCGCTCTTACTAAACCTAGAAGGGTTAAGGAGCGCAAATGTATGATCTTCACGCTTCCGCATGGCCTTTATGGCTCGCGTTTTAATTTTTCCCTCTGTTTTTTTTTTTTCCGTCCATGGCTCCCTGTTTCTGCATTTTGCATCAAAGTGGTATCAGAGCCACAGGTTTTGATCAATATAGGGAGCATGGTAGTTAATAAAATGGAGAAGATGATTATGCCTATGATCCTTCGCTGTTTTGGTATGTGATAGGTGGATTTGTAAGCTTCACAGTGGAAGCATAGGATCTCTGTAATTTTTTTTTGGCTTTGGTGTTTTAATTGTGTAAACCCAATTTTAATGGGTATAGGCGGTTGTGTTTTTGTTTTGGATGTTTTTTGTAAGTAAAAATGTCCAAATAAGCCAAAGAAATAAGAAAGAAATCAAAGAAGGAAGCTTCTTCAAATTCGCACGCGGACAGTGGAAAAAACGAAGAAGATGACATTGTTCATAAGCCGCCGAGCCGAGCCGCAAGATCTGTGAGTGGAGCCGTGCTGCTGGAGCCGCGAAGCCGAGCCAATTTTGTTTGATTTGAGCCGATGAAATTGCAAAATTAAAATTCAATTGGCGCGCGGGTATTCGGGCTGAAGCGCGGGTCGGTAGCAGAGGAGAACCGGGAGCAGGTCCCGGGCGCGGGCGAAGTCCACGGGTCGTGGCTGGCGTGCGATCTGGTGCGGCGCGATGCATTGCGGCTGCGGTGGACCGCGAGCCATTACGCGCGGATCTGTGTGGCCGGTGCGATGGACCGCCGACCATTTTTTGGCAATTTTTTTTAATTTTTTTCTTTTTCGTTTTGGGTCCCATACTGAGCGAAGTTAATATTTTTGCAATATTTATATTCTTGGAATATATTTGCATGAAAAATATTAGTAAGGGATTTTAGGATTAAACAAGATAATATTAATTAATTAATTAATGTGTTTAATTCTATTATTTGGGCACTTAGGTTTAAAAAATAGAAAAGCATGAAAACGTTTATTGTTTTCTAGCATGCTATTTTTTTTTATGTACCTATGTGGGCTTTTTCTCAAAGACCAAAGTCTTTGGGAACATTTTGTTTTGGCAAGAAAAAATATTTTTCTTTAAAAACTAAATGGTTATTTTAATTGGTACAAAAATTAATCCTTAAATATTTTCTCAAAGGATTTAATTCTTGACATAGAAAATATATTGGATTTAGATATTTTTGTAAATTAAAATGGAGAGCCATTTTGTTTTGTTTTGGACTAGAAAAATGATTTTGTCAAATAAACTTGAGACCAAAGTCTCTAGAAAGTTTTAATTGGAAAACTTTTTGAAATCATTAAGTTTTAACTTATATAAAATTAGTCCATGGAGGAAATCTCTCAAAGGATATAAGCCTTCACATAGAGATTTTATTGGACTTAGATATTTTATTTTTGAGTTAAGAAAAACTTAATGGAAATTTCAAAAGGATATTTTCCAAAAAAATCTTTATTTTAAAAGACTATGTGGGAGAGGGGTTCCAACGGCCCCACGACTTCTATCACGGTCTTCATTAGAGATCGTGGATCCCCTCGCGTCACCCTGGGAGTGAACCCGTATAGGATGGGGATACCACAAGGATCTAGATCTAATGGAATGATGTAATTAATAACCCGGGGCACGTACTATGATCGGCCAGCCCACGTTGGAGGTTATAGTGCGAGGTATGTCCATAGAAAATGAGAGGAAATGGCCATCCCACGATGGAGTTATTCTCTAGACCATTACCTAGAAGGGAAATTAATTTGTGGTGGTTAATACACTTAGCTTAGGAAACTGTTAAGAGGAGTTTAAGGTTAGGCCAAACTGTTTCTCAGGATAACATCCGGGTATTTTGAAATCCTGGGTAGATGTTTATCAGAGATTGAGAGACCTAATTTTGGCTAAATATAAACAACTCTTTGAAAAGAAAAAAACCCTAATTTTTCCTTTCCCAAGCCACACACTCACGTGGGTTTCTCTCTCTTAAGGTCTCTCTCCTTCTTCTTGTTTTTCTCTTGTTCTTTACTAATTAATAGCGAAAGAACTAAGGAGTTTTGAGATCGTTCCTCTTCACCATAGTGTTCACCAACTAGAGGTTAGGCTGAGGAATATCCCGAGAGCTGGAGAGCTAAGCGTTAATGCAAACAAGGCGGAGTAGAAGGCTAGCGGGTGTTCAACCGGAAGCTCCTTCAAGTGGAAAAGCGAGGCGATTCCAGTCGTTCAATCCACTCTTACTCAACCTAGAAGGGTTAAGGAGCGCAAAGGTATGATCGTCATGCTTCCGCATGGCCATTATGGCTCGCGTTTTAATTTTTCTCTCTGTTTTTTTTCCGTCCATGGCTCCCTGTTTCTGCATTTTGCATCACATGGTACAACTAGATGGTTTTATCTAAGAAGGTCAGGAGTATAAAGTCTGCAAGTTGAATAGGTCCAGTTATAGGCTTAAATAAGCGTCTAAATTTTGGAATATTAGGTTTGATCAAGCCATTAAGTCTTATGGTTTTAATCAGCATCCTGATGTACCTTGTGTCTATAAGAGAATTATAGATGATAAGGTGACTTTTCTCATACTGTATGTTGATGGCATCCTTCTCATTGGAAATAATATAAGGACATTAACATTGGTGAAAAACTGGTTGGGTAAATAGTTTGATATAAAGGACTTGGGAGAAGCAAGATATGTTTTGGGCATTCAGATCCTTCGGGATAGAAAGAATAGACAGAGAGCCTTATCCCAAACTTCATATATTGACAACATACTGACAAGATTTTCAATGCAAAATTCCAAGAAAGGTCAATTGCCTTTTAGACATGGAATTCAGTTATCTCAGAAGTATAGTCCTAAAACTCCTAATGAAGTAAAGTACATGAAACGAGTTCATTATGCATCAGTTGTAGAAAGTCTCATGTATGCTATGCTTTGTACTCGTCCAGACATTTGTCATGCTGCTGGGATCGTCAGTAGATATCAGTCAAATCTAGGACCGGAACATTGGACAACAGTGAAGCATTTATTCAAGTATCTTTGCAGAATTTGAGGATATATGCTAGTTTAGTCAACTCTAGAATTAGTACCTATAGGTTACACTGATTCTGATTTTCAAGCTAATAGAGATCTTCGTAAGTCCACTTCAGGATCTATTTTCACCTTAGGTGGTGGTGCAGTCGTGTGGAGAAGTATAAGACAATCTTGTATTGCTGACTCTACAATGGAAGCTGAATATGTTGCGGCTTGTGAAACAGCTAAAGAAGCAGTATGGTTGAAGAAGTTCTTGATAGAACTTGAGGTGGTTCCTTCTGTATCTCAAGCTATTAGTTTGTACTATGACAACAGTGGTGCAGTGGCACATGCAAAAGAACCATGCAGCCATTAGCGTGGTAAACACGTTGAATGTAAATATCACCTACTTAGGGAGATTGTTCAACGTAAAGATGTAGAAGCATGCAAGATTTCTTCTGTTGGAAATCTTGCAAATCCTTTTACTAAAAGTTTACCTGTAACTATTTTTAGAAGTCATATAGAAAGTATGGGTATTTCTGACATATCCCATTTACTCTAGGACAAGTGGGAGAACTTTGTTAGATATGCCCATCGAGTAAATACAATATTTGTATTTTGAAATTAAATAAAGTATAGTTTTATATATTTATATGTATGAGCCTGTTTTGTCTACGAATTATTTAGATATTATAAATAAGTGTTTATTTGTTAAACATAGGAAGACTTGATTTATAATTTAATTCGAAATAAATTATCCGCGATCTAAAATAAATTTGGGCAATTTATTTTGGTGAGATCGTTTTAATTTTATTGAATTCTGTCTTTTACTTTGGTAATAAAATAGAGAATATATTTTGATATATTAGATAGACCATCAATGTTTATTTGTGGAATAGACCATACAAATAAAACATTAAAAGATTGTCGTAGACAATACCTTAATCCAGAGAAAATAATTATTTGTATTTATTAACTTGAAGTTTCTTGAGTTACCAAAGAGTGAGATTAACTCAATAATCAATATCTCAGCATCTTAGGAATTAAAGTGAAATAAATATAAAATAATTATTATGTAATATGGAATCCATCACCTTCAATAGGTAAAATTATTTCCTCATGAGTTCTTCTAAGGGACAATTAAATCTGAGCTCAGTAATTCAATAGTATCAATTGAATTCAATTTGTAACTGCGACGTGGTTACATGGTACTGTCAAATTGAATATGAGAATTGAGGATTTGAATAAGGGGGCACTGTGGTCATACTGCCTCATTCAAAGTATTATATTGATCAACGGGGGATAATTTGTTGAATCGATCAACCATTTGATATAATTATTAACTCCAGTAATTGTAATAAGATTAAGAGTGCAGTTACGTTCTTTTAGTGGAGTGGAACGTAATTAATGAATTATTTTTGTTGATAAAATAATTTATTGGAGCTTAATCTAACTGTATCTGGTCAGGTCCCTTCAATAGCTCCTAATTATGAGACTATAATTAATTATAATTTATTTATAATTTATTAATAAAAATTACACGAAACTAAAATTTGTATTTGAGATAGAATAGGATAAGTGAAAATAGTTATACCCAATTATACTTTTCTTATTCTATCAGGATTCGTATTTTGAGGTAGAGTCAACTATATACATTGGTTTATGACTCTATTTTTGAAATACGTGATAAATAACGTTCTTATTCTCTTAGTTTTTGTGTGAGTCAACCCTCAACAAAGAGAGAAAGAAAAAATACGATTTGCAATTTTCTGGTCCAGGGAGATTACATTGAAGAAGATTTGGGAGTTTGGAGCATTACCAGAAAGCCAAAGATTTTAAAAATCGTATTGGTGAAGATGATGTCTACAAATGTATGATTCATTTTCATGTATTTTTAGAGTTTAATTTGATTAACACATAAGCATGTCGATTATATAACTAACTAGAAGAATATCTAATCATCTATCTCTTGCATAATGTTCAATATCGGCCGATTTAAACAACTTAATGTATATGCTTGCATTCAAAAAGATACAATTTCATTACCTGAAATTAGTTTAAAAAAAAAAAAAACCAAGGTTGTACAAATTAGCAAAAATGTAAATTGTCCGTATTCGTTTTCGACAGAGGGAGTGATTTTAAATCTTCAGATATTCATTTAACCATTTAGGATAAACCTGGACATATTGGTCTAAAATTAATCCATTTTAAAGGTGAAATCTCCTAACAAGTGTTGTTTTCAGGAGTTTAAATTCGTAGTTCTAATCTTTTCGAAAGTAAAAGCTGCTGCTACCTTGACTAACACTTGATAGTAAATCGCCATCAATTTACTTGGTGCAAGTTCTATATTGAATATTGCTTTAGGATTTGGTAATATGCTTGTATGACATATTGTCCAGTTTTGACCTTTTGAGCCCAATTTACCTTCTAAAAGGATTTTTAGAAGAGAAAGAAGAGATAAACCCAACCTTAATACATTGGATAATTTCTTTGAATAAGCGCATGCCTGTTACTATTACAAAATTTTTATTTGAAATTTCTTACTCCATTTATTCTAATGACATAGATTATTAAAAATACTATATTATGAAAACGATTTTAACTTTGAAAAATGTCCTTTGGGACCATTTTAAATTTATTGAAAAAAGTTTATGGATGAAAATACTTTAAAAAATTGACAAATGAAAATGATTTTTTGAAAAAATGTTTGATAACTCGAAATGATAATTATCTAAGGAAGAAAAATATTCTCATACTAAGAAAACTTGAAATAAATTTGTTACAATTGCTTCCGCGATAAATACTCTCTTTGTTCCAAAAGTAATGTCATAGTTTCTAAGAAAGAATTTCTACCATGTAAATTAATTCATACAAACTTATTTAATAAGTTGATGGTACAAATTCTATCTAGAAAATAGGTGGAAGTTCATCATGAACAATGCCATACACGCATGAACATAATCAACCCTTATTCAATTCCTACAAAAAGAAAGAAAATATTTCAATGCATCAAACAAGTTATACGTCCATTAAGTTATAAATATCCAGCTCAAATTGATTTGGATTTGATATTTTCTGAGTGGCCCATGTCATGACCTCTTCCTTTGGTGCATATGTTTCCCAAGAAATCTCAAACAACTTGAGGTACAACCCTTGAGCATCTTTATGCAATTATCCCAAAGAAAAAGGAGGTACAATTGCTCCTTCATCTTCTGGTCTCATGGGATTTCATGAAGACTTCTTGCAAGGATTTCTGCATCACCTATTTATAATGGGCGACTCCATGAAATATGCAGCATTTTAAACGTATTTCTTTCATGTTCCTTAGCCTCTTCAGATTTTGAAATTAGGTAAAGGAATATTATACAAGATTGCGTCTGAAACTTTTCTTTGGGTTTAATAAACTACTATCATTGGTATCTATCAACATTTGCTATTTCATAAGATCAGATTCAAAAGGTCATAAATTAAACAGCTATTCCAATGTTCGATCAAGATTATTGGAAGTAAAATTGATTTACTCTTTTTTCCCTAGAGAGAGAAGTGTAGAGAGAGAAGCTCTCAAACTCCCTTGAGTTCACTTCCTACTCTTGATATCCATGGCTGATCTTCATGGTGCAGTGAATGTTTCCATAACCCTTGCTGGTTAGTTACCCTTCTTCCTATAAGATTTTGCTCACTGTGTAGCTACACTGTCAGTGCTTGTATTCTGTAATGCTCTCCCGATAATGATCTCTCGTCAGCTTGCTGTTTCTTCGTGTTGCTTGCTTCTGATAATGCCATAGGCTCTATGGGTCCCGGTTCATCTTAGTTGGGTTGATATCTCATCTATTCTTCTAGCCTGTGTTTTTTTTTTTTCTTTTCCAAGTTCTTCTCCCGGTCTCCCCTATAAGTGCCTGGTATCCCTACCAAGTATTCATTTTGTAATGCTGTATGTAGAGGGCTGTTCCATAAGTCCAGGTCTAGAAAAAAAAATAAAAAATCACTCTTTGATCTTCATATTCCTCGGCTTCTTGTGAATTCCGGTTTGTCAGTCCCCCCTTGACCCACCTCCCTCTCGGCCTATAACATATTTCCCCCGTAGCTCCTTTCCATGTTTGTCAGGTAGTTAGTCTACCTAACTTTGGACTTTAATACCAGATTCTAGTTGCTTGTCTTCTTCCTATTATCCATTTGTCCCTATTCCTATCTTTCTTTGTGCCGAGTAGCTGTCCAAACCATTATCAAGTAACCCTTCTACCTACTTTTCTTCCTATTAGCCGTTTGTCCATAGTCCTATCTCTCTTTGTGCCGAGCAGATGTCCAAACCATTATCAAGAAACCCTTCTACCTACTTCACTTCCACGGCTGTCCTTATCTCTCGTGGATACCTAATTTAACTCCTTGTTTTATTTACTTGTTTGCTTTTGATACACTCCCACACCCAATTTCCTCTTCTACCTTATCCTTCTTCTTCTTCTTGTTTTATTCTCCCGTTGTTTTCCTCATGGCCTGGACCTAATGGTCTTGACTAGAGGACGAAAGAAACTGTCCTCTTCTGGGGTGTCGTCTTTACTCCAAAAAACCCTACCTTCTCCCCAGATAGAGCCTCGGTCTCCTTATGCCCCAGCATTGACCATGGACAACCCAAACCTATCAATCCACCCTCAACCCGAGACCCTCTTGGATCCTATCACCAACATCCCAAGACCACCCTCTCCTCGGCCACCTATTCAATCTATCTCAATAGACCTTCCAATTGAACCTCAATCACCTTCACTGCCTTGTCCGGTGTCACCTATAGAGGGGAACCAGTGCAATACCTCAGATATACCTCTTGCACCTTCCGACCCCCTAGTGGGGAATAACCCTCCATCCCCACCCAAATCTTTGCAACCCTCTCAACCCCCTCGGTCCTGGGCCAATATTGTGAAAGGTAATCGTGAACAGCAGAATGGTATGCGCCTCAAACATATTCCTTGCTCGGGTAATTTCATTAATTTGGATGAAAACGACTTCGTGGAAGCTACGGACAAGCTGGGATACTGCCTTGTTGGGATGTTTGCTGGAAGATTCCTGAGCATGAAAGCAGTCTTGGACCTCACAAAACAATGGGGAGTTCAAACCAAAGTGCATTCCCACGCTACTGGATGGCTCATCTTTCGATTCAAATCTGATAACGACAGGCAGCAGGTTCTTCGTGGAGGACCTTATGCAATATTTGGGCGCGCTTGGATGCTTAAAATAATGCCTTATGATTTTGATTTCTCTATGGCTGAAGTGAGCATCATGCCTATATGGATCACATTTCCTGCCTTGCCCCTCGGTTGTTGGAACATGACTGCTTTAAGCAAAATTGCATCGGCAGTAGGTATACCGATCATGACTGATATGCTTACTGCAACTTTTGATCTCCTGTCCTATGCTCGAGTTCTTGTTGAAGTTGATGTGTCCAAGCCACTGGTGAAGTCGGTCCCTATCAGAATGCCTTCTGGTAAGATCAAACACCAGATAGTGAAATTTGAATTCGAACCTTTGTACTGTTCATGCTGCTGCAAATTTGGCCACGTTGCGAGACTTGTATGGGGAAAACACGAAAAGAAAGGAACGACGAGATGGATAACAGGACTAATGGCCTTACCAAGGGGAAAAGGGGTATGTCAAGGTCTCTGACTAGGCCAATGTCAGCCCCGGTAAGACGAAACACAAACATGCGATCTACATCCCAGGATGGGTCTGGTGAGGCAGGTGATGTAAGCAAAGACAAGGGGAAACAACCGGCCCTGAATTTGGAGCAAGGCAGTGTGCATACCAAACAGACGTTGGTGGTGAGAAATGAACAATCTAAGGACAATTCTAGTACCAATGATAGACAAGTCCATAATGGAAATGCAGCAGTTGATGCCCCCAATTCATCTAATGGTCCGAGAAACAAACTCCTTCACACAAGAGGCCGATCAAGAGTTAGGAGTAGGGGACGGTCTCATTGGCAGAAAAAATTAAATGCACAACCTGGTCTTAGCCAATCATTCTTCCCGTCAAGGTTAGGAGTTTGTGTTGAGGAGGTCCCACCGAACATGGGGAATGCTGGTAAAGTGACTACTCAGGCAACAAAATTTATTTCTTAGGTATGGAAAAAATATGCCCTGCGGAGTGTTGACTTGGTTAGTGCCCAAAAGGCACTAGTAGGTCCACAATGAGAGTAGCTTGCTGGAATATTAGAGGGTTTAACATGACCCTCAAACATCATGGGGTTCGGAGCTTTATTTCTAATCATCGTGTGGACGTTATTGGATTATTGGAAACAAAGTTGAATGTTCTTGGAGTTTACAATATTATACAACAAAAATTCCCTAATTGGTCGACTTTTCATAACTTGAATGAATCAGAAGGAGGCAGAGTGGTTATCCTACGGAATGATGCTAGGGTGGATGTTCAGTTACTTCACCGCATGCCTCAAGCTATCACTGTGAGTATCAGATGTAAGATTTCCCATGCTACCTATCTCTTCACCTTTATCTATGCTTATAATTCAGTTATGGCTAGAAGAAGTTTATGGGAGGATATCCAATCCTTATCTTCATCTATTTCGGATCCGTGGATTCTTATGGGCGATTTCAATACCTATTTACATATTGAGGACAAACTTGGTGGTTCTATGCCTTCCTCTTATGATATTAGGGACTTTGCATTTCTATGTGAGGACATTGGGCTGGAGGATCTTCCTTATATTAGATCAAGGTATACTTGGAAAAATTCTAGAGTGTGGTCCAAGCTTGATAGGGTTATGGGTAATGCAACATGGTTTCACTGCCCTACACGAGGCTTACGTTGAGTTTTCCCTATTGGATGCATTTCTGATCATAGTCATGTTATTTGGTCTGTGGTAGACAACAATGTGAGCAATGTACGTCCATTTAGGTTCCTTAATATTTGGGCTGAACATGAGTTGTTCCAGGAAATGGTTAAAGGTGTTTGGGATCAGTTGATCTTGGGCTTCCACCAGTTCATTCTGTGTCGTCGCCTGAAGATACTTAAGAGTGACTTGAGGAGACTGAATAAACGGGAATTTTCTCACCTTTCTGAACGTGTTGAACAGGCAAACCAGGCTGTACTCAATACACAACAGCTATTACTTGCTGATCCTACAGATCAAAATCTTATTGCACAATTCAAGGAATGTAAAAGATCAGCATGGTGTTTGGCGGAAGCAGAAATGAAGTTCTACCAGCAACTTGCTAAAGGACGGTATGTAGCTCTCTCCAACAAAAATACTCGTTACTTTTTCAACATTGTCAAACATAATAAAAAGAGGAACTTCATCTCTTCTATCTCTATGGCGGATGGTAGAATGACCAATAGCCCACAAGCTCTTGTGGATGAATTTGTTAAATATTACAAGAAGCTTTTGGGGATTAAGGTTGATTGTAGGGGAATCAATGTGGATTTTGTCAGAGTCGGTCCTTTGGTGCCTCAAGATATGATGGTGGACTTAGTTAGGGATGCCACTACTCAGGATATTAGATTAGCTCTATAGGGTATTGGGGATTCCAAAGCTCCTGGACCTGATGGTTACTCACATTATTCTTCAAGAAGTCATGGGGTACGGTTAGGCAGAGTCTGTGTGATGCAGTTATGGAATTCTTTAGTTCGGGGAAATTTCTTAAACAGATTAATCACTCTATTATTACCTTGGTGCCAAAGAATGATCATGCTAATAGGGTGGATGACTATCGACCAATTTCTTGCTGTAACATGGTTTATAAGATCATCTCTAAAATTTTGGCTGATAGACTCAAATTGGTGGTACCTCATCCGGTGGACAGTGCTCAATCTGCATTCATACATGACAGAGTCATGAGTGATAATATCTTTCTAGTTCAAGAACTGTTATGTATGTATAGCCGCAAAAAGGTTTCTCCGCGATGTACATTGAAGGTGGATCTCAGGAAAGCCTATGATTCTGTCAGTTGGGATTTCTTATTGGATTTACTTACTGAGCTTGGATTCCCCTATCCTTTTGTTAATTGGATTAAGCAATGTGTAACCACTACCTCTTTCTCTGTTGCTATCAATGGTAATGTGCATGGCTACTTTTCTAGAGCAAATGGTCTAAGGCAAGGAGATCCTCTTTCCCCACTGAATTTAAAAGCTGTTCTAGTCTTGAAATCAATAAGGATAAGTCCAGTATTTATCTAGCAGGAATTGATCCGAGTAATCAAGAAACAATTATTGCAGATACGGGCATTCCTATTGGGGAACTTCCTTTTCGCTACCTTGGAATTCCAATCATGAATGGTAAAATTAGACTAACTTTCTTTAAACCATTGATTGATCGGATTGGATCTTACATTGGGAGATGGTCAGCTCGCTCCCTCTCCTATGCTGGTAGACTACAGTTGATTCAATCTGTGCTCCAAGGGGTCGAATGTTTTTGGTTGTCAATTCTTCCTACTCAATCTACAGTTATTTGTTAGTTGGAAAGGATGGCTCGGGATTTCCTGTGGGACTCTAAAAACCATCCGGTTGCTTGGGACAATGTTTGCCTTCCAAAGACTGAGGGTGGTTTGGGCTTGAGGAACTTAAAAGTTTGGAATGGGGCCCTTATGTCTAGAATCATTTGGGATATACGAGGCGGAGAAGCAATCTTTGTGGGTCAAATGGGTGGACTACTACTACTTGAAAGGTGGCTCTATTTGGGAAATTGAAGATCATAAAGATTATTCACCTTTGTTTCGCAAGCTAGCTGGTTATAAGAGACATGATTGTTGAGCGTGAAGGTGAGCCTCATCATGCTTTGCTGATCTTCTTCATTCGTGGGGAAATTGCAATACTTCTTTCACATCTCTTGCTTATGACTATTTGAGATCTACTATGCGATCTATGTATTGGGCCAATACTATATGGAAGCAGGGTTTAACTCCGAAACACTCATTCATTCTTTGGTTATGTGCCAAAGGTAGGCTTAAGACAAAAGATGCACTTGTGTTCAAACTTGATGACATGACATGTCCTTTGTGTAAGTCCCGATGCGAAACGATGAACCATCTGTTCTTCAAATGCTCGGTTTACTGCTACTATACGGAGAGAAGTAAAAGCATGGTTAAATCTTCCACAATTCTTGAACTCGGCAAAAGCTTGTCTCGGGTGGTATAAGAATGCTAGCAGGGTACCTCCTGGATTTCAAAGGCCAAGTCTCTCGCCTTGGCGGCCGGTTTTACTACATACTGGACTGCCGGAACAAGGCAATCTTTGATGGTGTTGCACGCCAGTCGAGGGGTATAGTCAAGAAGATTAAAACTCATATGTACACTTTGTAATCTTTACGTTGTACCACGAGGTCCGAGACTATTTTGGAGACATGTATTGAGAACCTCTAGTTTGAAGTCTCCTCGACTGTAAACTAGTCATCCTTGTAAATACTTATCGATCAATATTAAACCATTTACATTTGCATAAAAAAAAAAAAAAGATTATTGAACTCATGTACTAGATGAGGCTTTGAGACTGTATCTTCTTTTCTATATCTCTTTTTTTTTTAATTATTAATAAAAAAATGAATTCGGCCTTCGATTAAAAAAAATCAAGATTATTGATGTAATAACCAAACACTTGAACAAAAACCTTTTAGCACATAGTATTAGTTATGGGCCGAACAGTTTCTGCTGCCATCGGCAGGAGACTGGATTATTTATCCCAAAATTTTTATGCTTTTGCGAAAGTCATAATATCAAAAGTTAATAATACCTATCTCGATGAAGGTTTAATAATCCATGTCTTACATAATGTCCAAATATTGGCTGATTATAAACAACTTAATATGCTTGCAGTTAAAAAAAAAAAAAAATACAATTTCAATATGTGAAACTTTAGAACATATGCAGAAGAATAAATACATAGAAGAAAAGAGAAAAACAAAGCTTAGACGTGTCAATATTTTCAGCGCCAATGTCAATTAGCAAAATATTTCTAGAAAAGTTCCTATGTTTCCCAAGATACATGTTAACGACATAGGTAGACAAAAACCATAAAGATTTGTAAAATATTTGTTAGTTTATTACTTTTTAAAAAATGTTTTATCAGAAAAAAGAAATCCCTACCTTATAAACCGTCCCTAAAAACGGGAGTTGCAATTTGCGACGGATTTTCAGCGATGGTCATTTAATTGATGATATTATAATTAAGTTTATAATTAATGTATTGACGGATTTGAAACGGCAAAAAAATTATTTTTTAAAAAAATTATTAATTTAGTGACGGATTTGAACGGTAAATTTTTTTTATTTTTTTAAAAATTAATTAATTTAGCAGTAGATTTATGATGGTCAAATTTTTTTATTTATAAAAAATTAATTAATTTAGTGGATTTGCGACTGTTAAAATTTTTTATTTTTTAAAAGAAATTAATTAATTTAGTGGCGAATTTGTGACAACAAAAAAAAATTAATTAAAAAAATTAATTAATTAGCTCTCCGACATGGCTAATCGAACCTGCCCCGGCCACCTAACCCCACCCATCAAGAATTTTGTGAGATTATATCGAATGCGGGGCTCGAACTCGTGTTCTTGTTGTGGGGGAAAACATGTTCCACCGCTAAGCTATTAATGTTCTTTTAATTTATTGTGCTATATATTAATTATATAGCTTTTTTTGTGAATTAGCGATGGATCTACAAGGGATTTGCGATGGCCACAAATCCGTAGCTAATTAGTGAGGGATTTGCATGGCTCATTTTTTCAAATTTTGGAAGGCCGTTGCAAATCCATTGCTAATTATTGACCAATTTGCGACGACTATTTAAAATTTAAAAATAAATTAATTCTTTAAAAATTTAAAAACGAACCAATTAGCAATGGATTTGCGACGGTAAAAAATCCGATTCTAATTAGCAAGGGATTTGCGATGGTTCATTTTTTTAATTTTGAAAAATAAATTTATTTTCAAAATTTGGAAGGCCATTGCAACGATATTCAAAATTTGAAAATAAATTTATTTTTTAAATTTTAAAAAAAGCCATTGCAAATCTATTGCTAATTGTGAGGGATTAGCGATGACTTTCAATTTAATTAGTACTAATGAATAATTAAAAAAAAACCTTCGTAAATCTGTCAGTAATAGTGATCGATTAGCCACTGACTTTAAAAATATATATTTATTTTTAAATTTTTTACTCCCGTTGTTATTCCTCACAAATTAGCTATGGTCCAAAAATCGTCGTAAATATCCATCGCTAATTATCATTTTTCTTGTAGTACATAAGGTAAATCACGACTTTAGCATATTGAAAAGAACATATTAGGAATAGAAAAAAAACGAACCCCCATCTCATAAGTTAGACAATTCTTTATAAAAGCTATATGTGTTCGCAAACTTTCAATGTGTAATTAAATTAATCTTCTAGCTTGCTTCCATTGAGATCATCAGAAATACTACAATACAATAATGTTTGGGAGCCTAAAATGCTTTCTAGCATTATTATGTTAAATCTTTAGTCAACAAATTTTAAATTTATTTTCTATTTTTTTTGTGTTGAAAATATTTCTTTCTTGTATTATAGGTGCCAACTATTTAGTGGAACGTAGATTAACATCAATGTTTCCTTATGAAAAAATATATTTAACATAATGAACGTCATATAGGTCCACAATAATAAAAAAATATCCACTCATTTTGGACCGGGGAAAGTGATTTTAGATCAATTAATTTACTAGGCGCAAGTTTTATTTTGTATTCTGTATTTCGATTTAGTAACATAATAAATTGATCTTTGAAAAAAGAGAAATCGTTTCTTGAATGGGAGGAATGCTCGCTTCTTTTAAATTTTATTTGAAATTTCTCAGTCCATTTATTTTCGAGACGTAAAGATTACTAGAAATACTATAGTATTATATCGTTATGTTTGTGATGGTTCTAAAATGTTTTCTAGAATGATGTGCAATCTTTAGACAGTAAACCTGGAAATTGTCTTCTAAGTTTCAACTCCCAAGTGGCAGGTAGACCAACATCAATATTCACGCCAAAGGGAAGGTGGGCAATTAGCATTTTTTTTCCTCATATTTTTTTACAAAATATTATTTTCTTAATTTTTTCCCTTTTTGATCTATTTTATAGTCTCAAGATAGACCAAGAGGCCATTTTCACGGTATTCTTAAGGGTAAAATTGTCTTCATAATCAATTCTTTTTTTTTTTTATATACTTTCTTTACCATTTTGTCTCTTAGATAGAATGATTAAGACAATTTTATCGTTGGCAAATGACCCGCAGGACTTTTTGAAGACTATGAATAGAGTTGGTGCATGAATGAAAATACATCCCAAAAAAATCTGAAGACAAAATTGGAATTTTGCAAAAAGTTCGAGAAAAAAAATTGCTAATTATAATTACCCAAGGAAGTAGAGATGCTAACCATGAATCCTATTCTCCATAGGAAAAATAAATTAAATACATTTGGTAGAATTGTTCTCTCTGTTTCAAAATTAATCTCCTCTATGTAATTTCTAAAAAAGAGTTGTGTACTCTTGATTTAGACTGGACCAGAGAAAGTAAATTTAAATGAATCAATTTACTTCGTATAAATTCTATACTGAGAATAGACAGTTCATAAATAATGCCATATGTGCATGAATATAGTTGTTCTTATTTTCACTAAAGCTAAATAAATAAATAGATATATAAAATAAGTTACATATCGATCAAGTAATATAATATAAAAAAATCTTTGATCATAATTAGCATTTATTAACCTACTTCTTCTAAAGTCTATATAAACTTTATGCTAGACATGATACTAATCCGTGCAAGTCTATAAGCAATAGCTGAAGACTACGAAAAGAAAAAAGAAAAAATGGTGTACGATTGCTTCTACAACTTCTTGGTGACTCTCGTGGGTGGCCCTCTTTTCGGGAGGATCTTCTGCAAGGATTTCTGCATCTGTGGCTGAAGATGGCCAAATGGTTGCTCCTGCTATATCACCCGTCCTTGGGTGACTTCCTAGTAAGATGAAGTCTTATTCCACCGCCCCCCACCCCCCCCCCCTCCCCCCCCGGTTCCCTTCTTATTAGTACTGTAAACATCTTATAACATGGTTTAATTATTTATATGTCAAACTGCAATTCTAGTGTTCCAACGTTTAACACATTATCATGGATGGAATGGAGACGAACTTTATTTATTTGTATTTTTCCCTGCTTGAGAAAGGCCAGATTATGCAAAGATAACTCATCAAAAGCCAGTAATTCATCTTTCAAAAATTTGAAGCGTTAATATTTAAGAGTAGTTGTGTTTTTATATCACTTTCCAGAAAAGTCTTTTTCCCCTTCAAAATCCCCAAGGGGGTGACGGGAATCTGGGGAGCGAAATGGTCACTTCGAAGCAAAGGCGTACCAATTGTCTAGAGGCCATCAAGCGCAGCTCGCTCGCTCTCTCTCTCTCTCTCTCTCTCTCTCTCTCTCTCTATATATATATATATATATATATCCCTCTTACATGATATCCAGTATTTGCAGATTTAAACAAACTAACACGCTTTGACAGAAAAATGAAAGACAGTAGTTTTATTTGACACCCAAGTTGGATCACATGGTTCAAACGATGCCTTTAAAAAAACAATTCAAGAAACGCTTGAAGATTATTAAAGCTTGTTTCCACCAAAAGCAAGAAAATATTAATTATTGGGTATGGAACGAGTTACATGGTGATCAAATGTAATAATGCAGAAAACTTTGGCTACGATGGGCATTTGATTAATGAATTTTCTTGTGAAATACATATAACCTTAGTTCCGACATCCTAATAATTTGTGCAAAACAGGGACAGAATCAAAACTTTTATTTTAGGGGGACCAAAATTTATAATTTTAATATTAATTTAATAGATACATAAATAAATGTATTATATATATATATATATATAAATAATTGATATTCAATTTATAACTCCATCTTTCAAAATGATATCTCTAAAAACAAAATAAATATAGAAAAAAATTAGTTATTCTGAATTATGCTTCTCTCTCTTTTTTTACAATCAAAATCGTCTATAAGTGAATCATATCAAAACTTTTAGCAATATTTTTCTCAATATTTGTGACTAAAAAACTTGCAAGAAAATTTGAAATTAAAAACTTTCTCGATATATAATTGAAGAGGTCTATAGTTTTATTCATCATACTAAATTGTATGAGAATAACCTGAAATTAAGTAAATTTGTTCAGATAAAAAATATGTACAATTTTTAAAATTGCAAGAAAGATAAAAAAAATTACACTTTTATAGATAAAATGTTCACAATAAATTTTATATTATCTAATTTATGACAAAAAAAAAAGAATTCTTAGACTTTAGATTTGGAATGGATCACTAAATAAAAGGATCTTCATTAAAAAGCATTTGTCCTTATTGAAATATTGAAAAATAAAGAGCACAAAAAAGTTGAAATACAATTCTATAATGCTATTTTTTATATTTAAAAAAAATGGACTCAAGTTCAATATGAAGCCTAAAAAGTATATAATATAAAAAAATTGCTCCTTAAAATTAAGATATTTTTCAATCTCAACTTTAAATAAGAATCAATCAATAATGTAATAAATAATATAAGCAAATTATATTAAAAATCATTCATGTAAATAAAGAAAAAAACAAAACGAAAAAAATAAAATAAAGAAAGAGAAAAAAATAATATATAAAATAAAATAAAGAAGAAAAAAAAGACTCATTAACATATCAATAGTGCTTAATAGTAGTTGATGTCCTCTCCCATAAAGAATTGAGGCAGATAAATTTTAAATTGAGAGAAGTACATCTGTCACGCCCTGAGTCCAAGGATGACATAGTTACACCCCCAAATGAGGTGTTAAGCCCTTAGCCTACCAAACTAAATCCACCACGCCTCCACTGCGTCTTTGATTCTCAAAACTTGTACATGTAAACTCACACTTATTGAAACATAAATATAAAACCCTCAAATATAAAATAAAATATAAAAATATTAAAACTTGCTTAATCATGCCAACCCAAAAGCTCCCTTCCGGAAAACATTTAGAACATAACTAAACCTTCCACAAAAGACGTCCTATTACTCAAACTCCAACTTTACAATTAGTCAAGAGCTTCTTCAAACTGTTCATCCAATGCAACATCTTCTAATTGATCACCTACAAAATGTTAATGGAGTGAGCTCACTAACTCAGTAAGGAAATAGGATTTGCTTGGGAATTAGTTAGCATGTTACTTATAGTACTAGTTTTAGGAAGAAAAACAAGAGAGAGAAGCTCTCAACTCACATTGCCGGAGTACCTTTGTCGCTGCTCACTACCACAAACACTCTAACGCAATGCCATGGATTCACATTGCTACTCACCGGGTTAGCTGGTCCTCCTACCCGCACTTCACTCGGTTAGTAGCACTGTCCTGTTAGGATTCGTGGACTCCTAAACACGAGAAAACATCCACGAATCCCTTCGAGGATCCAAGTAAACGATTAAGAAGATCGTAGGTTTGCAGAATTACCTTTGGTTGGTGAAATCGATATCCTTCGATTTCGATGGTGCTGCTGCATGTGCAACCCAAATGATAACCAGACGTTGCAATGCGCGAACGTCCTCTATCGAATACACATCGCGAACTCACTCGTCACCCGGGGAGTGCTAGTGCCTAGGGTTTGAAAGGGTTTTTTTTTTTTGGGTAGAGAATGGCCCGAATGTTCTCAACAAAATTAGACTCTTGAAAAGACGGCTAGAGTTCAACCCTAATAATATCTTATCATATTTTAATTTAAATTCAAATTAAATTGAAATTGATATGATAAGATTCTACCATTATCTCGATTATTTAAAAAATTAATTTACCAAGTCAGATTCTTATAATGCGGACATTATCCAGATACATCGAATGTGGACATATTTCCAAATTTATTGTATCTGGTAAATTTTCTAAGTTCGATTAACTTAGACATATTTCTAAATTCATCAAATCTGGTTACCAGAAAAATAACCTAACAAGTTCGCTTATTGTGTGACCCTATAGGTTCATTTAACACTGGCAGTGAGCCTAAATCATATTTAAATAGCGCACAAGTTATAAGCGGTTTCTAGTAAAATATTATAACTATCTAGGTTAAATGAAGATCGATGATCTCTTTAAACCAAGCCATAATTTTATATTTAGTCAATTTGTCACACGATATCCAGATTAAGCATAAGGCACGGAGCATGTCATCCTTATTAAGCTTAATCAATTATTTCTTGATTTCATAGTAGACTTGTTCAAACAAATGATAGCAATATCTTAGATTGATATATTTGAGCACGGCCATGCATTTTAACGAGTCTAACTTATCAAGGGGCCCATGGATATCTCTCCCATAATTGAGAGGGACAAATTCCTTCACTATCATTCATATTCCTCTCATTGATTTATTCTATATCCAACGAGTAGTCTAATTTATTATCGATTAAAGATAACTTTAGACAACGTCAAAATATAGAATTTATCAAGTAGGAAACTATGATGAATTTAGGTCGAAGGACTTTTAATATCATTATGGCTAGAAAGTACTTATGGCATGTTCCATGAAGTACTCTTACAGTGGGTCATGTCCAATACAATATTCTCTAACATTTATTTAAATTTTGACTCGACATCACAAATATCCATGATCAGTAAAATATAGCCATCAAGTCACAAACATACTAATCTTAATTTATTATTGTTCCAATAATAATAATTGATCGAGGGACAGTTTTAGAATACTCATTGTATTCATTGTAGGGTTTTACTATCAAGTCACGTACTTGATGACCACAAAATAAAATGCACTATTCATGGAAAGAAAAACCTCATATTATTATATAAAACATAACGACAATAGTATAAGTACAAATTGACTCTAGGCCATATCCCTAACATGTCCGTCATTTATTTTCTGCTTCTCGATTTTTTGTTTGTGTTACATTCAACCACTCCGACTGCTCATGGCTATTGATCTGCAAGAGGGGGACTGACCAGAATACTTGCCGGTCGTCTGCAGTTGTTGTGTTGTTCTTATTATTATTATTATTATTATTATTATTATTATTATTATTATTATTATTATTATTATTATTATTATTATTATTATTATTATTATTATTATTATTATTATTATTATTATTATTATTATTATTATTATTATTATTATTATTATTATAAGGTGTGGCTCGGCATCTGCTGCTACGTTTGGTTGTCCTTGGTTGTCCCTGAGTGCTTCTTTGTGCTAGGGTTTCTTCATATGCTTACTGCCTATGTTGCTTCTACCTTATGCTTACTTGGCACTCCAACCTTATAGTCTTACGCATGTTCCTGGTTTTTAAATCGGCCTTGAGTCTGTCTATTCTATCAAGCATTACGTTAGCTTCCAGTATTTAGTTAATTTAGTTGTATAGGTGTGAATCGTTTTACGTCCGGAGGCTAGATATCATATTCAGCCGATATTTATCTGTTTCCTTTTTCCATGCTTCTACTACCGGCATCGGATGTTTTTGATCTATTTTAACCATATTCTTCCTTCGAAATCCGAGTTAGTCGGTTGTTGTAATCGGTCTCGGTCTAGAATATTCCTTCACGCTAGACTCCAAATAGAATTACACTCTCCCAGGACTCTAACTACTCCAAGCTGTACTGTCGGTCTCTCGCCCCTCCTTTCGAGAGAAGTCTCCTACCTACTCCATCCCAACGCACTGCTGTTTTTACTGCTACCTACTCCACATTCTTGTTATATTTGCACTGTTGCGTTGTCGATGGCCTGGACCTAATGGTCCAAACTAGAGGCGGAGGAAAATGACATCTTTTGGGGTGTTGTCGTCTTCCACACCCCGGACATTCGTATCTTCTCCCCGGGTTGAACATAGGTCTCTCACTTGTCCCGGCAGTGACCAAGGCCAATCCAAACCCATCAACTCTAACTATACCGAGACATCCTTGGTCCACGACCCCGGTCCTCCTCAATCACCCACTCTCATCATTTAGGTTGTCTTAATTGCCAACTCCGGAACCTAACTTAGTGACCTCCTCGGTGGGCCACGATGTTGGGAGCATGCATTCTCCAAGCTGCCCAAATCGTTGCGAAAGAAAATGGCCCACGTGAGGACATTATGAATTGCTTGCAAGCGGGGAGCATGCCTCCTTCTACTTACCGGAATCTTTTGTCCCTCATGTTCCATATGTGGGGAACTCTTCCTCCTCACGAGATAAAATCTCATCCCTCTATCAATCTGTGGATTCCAACCAAACAATACGGTCTTGGGCTAATGTTGTGAAAGGGAACGAGGGAGCAATGTAATGGAATGAAGTTAAGTCACATTCCCGGCTCGGGGAATTTTGTTGGTATTGATGCACTAGAATTTCGGGATACGTGGGCAAGTGGGGTCCTATCTTATAGGGATGTTTGCGGGAAGATTCTCGGGAATGAAGGCGGTTATGGAACTCACTAAACATTGGGGTGTTTTGTCTAAGGTGCACTCTCATGCCTACGGATGGGCTGATCTTCGTTTCAACTCGGATCTTGACGGATAGAAAGTTTTACGTGGTGGGCCTTATGCGGTATTTGGGAGATCACTCATGCTAAAGGAGATGCACTACGGAATTTGATTTTTTATTGGAAAAGGTAAGTATAATGCCTATTTGGGTCACCTTCCCGGCTTTGCATCTCGGTTGTTGGAACATGAAATCTCTTAGTAAAATTGCCTCTGCCATTGGTATCCCAATTATGGCTGATATGCTCACGGTGACATTTGATCATCTATCCTATGCCCGTGTTCTAGTGGAAGTTGATGTATCTAAACCCCTCGTCAAAGTGGTACCAATAAGACTTCCTTCGAGCGAGATTAAACGACAAGCTGTGAGGTTTGAGTTTGAACCATCTTGCTTGTAATTTTTGCAGCAAATTTGGCCATGTCACGGAGGCTTGTATGGGGGAAAAATGAAAAAGAGGGAACAGTTGTTGAAAACTAGTGGGCACCGGACTAACAAGCGGATAAAGAATAGGCCGAGGCCCTTGTACGCACTGATCGGGCGGGAGGTGAGATCAGCTTCTCCCCCTCAAAAAAGACAGGCTCGTTTTGACAAAGGAAAAGAGCTTGTCCAATGTAATGTTGATGAACAAATGCACAACACTCTCCTTGTGCCTGAAGGCAGTCTAGAGTTAATGATGGAGGACGTTAGAGCAAAGGTGATCCATCAACATCAGTTGGGCAACGAAGCCAGTTTAGGGATGCAAGAGGTAGGTCCAGGACAAGGTGTATAAGACATCCACAAATGTGATCTAATTCACGGAGGTATGTTCAATTTGGAGCGAATAAGTCGGTCTCTACTACTGGAAAGGATAGTGGTCTTGAAGAAATCCCAACGACTACGGTGAATGCAGGTAATGCTATCGTACAGGCTACTCAATTTATTTGGTTAGTCTGGAAGAAATATGCTCAAAATAGTGTTGACTTGATTGGTGCCAAACAGGCACTAATTAGGCCATCATGAGAGTTGCTTCATGGAATATTCGAGGGTTCAACAGGACCCTCAAGCAGCACGGGGTGCGAGAATTCATCTCAAAACATCGTGTGGACGTCATCGGATTACTGGAAACTAAGTTGACAGTTGATGGGCTGGATAATATCCTTCAACATAAGTTTTGTAATTGGTCGATTTTACATAACATGGTTGAAGCTGATGGGGGTAGAATAGTCATTCTTTGGAATGGGGCAAAGGTGGATGTGAACTTATTCCATTGCTCACCTCAGGCTATCGCGGTTCGCATCACATGTAAGATTTCTCATGTTACTTATTTCTTTTCTTTCGTCTATGCCTACAATTCTATTGTGGCAAGAAGGACTTTATGGAATGAGATTGAGCACTTATCTTCCGCGTAATCGGAGGCATGGATCCTTAGGGGTGATTTCAATACGTATTTACATGTGGACGATAAACTCAGTGGTACCATGCCTACTTCATATGAAATTAGGGACTTTGCCTCATTATGTTCTGATACTGGTTTGGAGGACCTTCCTTATGTCGGCCGCGATTTACTTGGACTAATTCTAAGGTGTGGTCAAAACTTGATTGAGTCATGGGTAATGATGCTTAGTTCCAATGCCATGTCTAGGCATCGATGGAATTTCTTCCTATTGGGTTTCTTTACGATCATAGCCACTGTCATTTGGTCGAGTTGTCGACAACTTATCGGGGGATCTATTCGGCCATTCAAGTTTCTTAATTTTTGGGCCGACCATGACTCTTTTCACAATATTGTCAAGGGAGTATGGGATCGTACGTTCACAAGATTTCACCAGTTCACTCTTTGCCATCGGTTGAAAGAGCTAAAGCGGGACTTCAAGAGATTAAACCAGTAGGAATTCTCTCACATGTCGCAGTCGTGTTGAACAAGCAAACTTAGGCTATTACCGAATGCCCAACGATCACTTCTTGAGAATCCCGTGGATCGGAATCTTATTACACGAGTTCAAGGAGTGTAAACGATTTGCATGGTATCTTGCGGAGGAAGAAATGAAGTTCTACCGGCAACTTGCAAAAGGTAAGTATGTTGTTCAAGGTGACAAGAATACTCGGTATTTCTTCAACATTGTCAAACGGAATAAAAAAAAGAGCTTCATTGCTTCTATTCTCAAGGAAGATGGCTTTATGACTAACGGTCCTTTGGCACTTCTTGATGAATTTGTGAAATACTTCGAAACTTGTTGGGAACTAAGGTATCTTCTGTGGGAAATCAATGTGGACTATGTTCATGCTTGGGCCAATGGTTCCTCATGATCTAATGGATGTCTTGATTAAAGATGTCACTATCCGGGATATTAAATTAGCCTTATGGGATATTGGTGGCTGCAAAGCTCGGGTCCAGGATGGTTATTATGCCTTATTTTTCAAGAAAGCTTGGGATCTTGTTGGACGAGAATTTATGTGATGCTATCTTGAAATTCTTCACATATGGCAGACTATTAATGCAAATCAACCTTTCTATTATTACTTTGGTCCCCAAATGCGATCATCTTTGAGAGGGTGGGTGATTTTAGGCCAATTTAAATGCTTTGCAACGTGGTGTACAAGATTATCTCAAAAATTTTGGTAGAAAGACTTGAGTTGGTTGTTCCGAACCTTGTAGACATCTCCCAGACTACTTTCATTCATGGTAGACTCATGCTGATAATATCCTCCTGGTTCAGGAGCTTATGCATAAGTATAGCAGGATAAGAGTCTCTCCTAGGTGTATGATAAAAGTGGACCTTAAGAAGGCTTATGACTCGGTTAGTCGGGACTTCCTACGGCATTACTTACAGAAATTGGGTTCCCTCATATCTTCGTGAGCTTGGATTGAGCGAGTGTGTGACCACTACTTCTTTCTCTATTGCTATAAATGGGACTATGCAGGGTTTCTTTAGAGGTGCTAAAGGTCTACGACAAGGGGATCCGATCTCTCCTTTGCTATTTGTCATTTGCTTGGAATATTCCTCACGAGTTGTTAAAGTGCACACTTGGGACTCTATTCAGATACCATCCCAAGTGTGAGGCACTAAGAATTACTCACCTTGCTTTTGTTGATGACCTAATGTTATTTGCTAAATGAGATTGTTCTTCTGTCCGTACTCTACTTTCTTGTCTGGAAGTATTTAAGAGGTGCTCGGGGCTTGAAATTAACAAGGATAAGTCAACTTTATCTTCTTCGGGATGCGGAGATCTACACGGGGAGCGTATCCTGGATATCACGGGCATTCCTATTGGGAAACTTCATTTTCTCTACCTTGGCTTACCAATTAGTAATGGTAAAATTAGACTAACCTTCTACAAACCATTGCTTGATAGGATTGACTCTTACATTGGGAGATGGTCTGCGCGGGCTCTTTCCTATGCAGGACGATTCCAATTGATCCGAGTCTATTCTTCAAGGCGTTGAGTGTTTACGGTTGTCCATTCTTCCTACTCACGTCAGTTTGTGATTTGCCGACTAGATAGGATGGCTAGGGACTTTCTGTGGAACTCAAAAAATGCATTGGTTGCACTGGAAAGATATTTGTACGCCCAAGGCGAAGGCGGACTTAGTTTGCAAAATTTACAAGCTTGGAACGGGGCTCTATTGTCTAGAATGGTTTGGGACGTACAAGCGAGAAACGATCCTTGTGGGTCAAGTGATTGGACAACTACTACATGAATGGCAAATCGGTTTGGGAGGTTGACCACCATCGGAGTCATTCCCCTCTACTTCGTAGTATCCTCTCGATCGAGAGATGTAATTATGGACGAGGAACGGGATAGTCATAGTGCGGCTACCCTTCTTCACACCGGGCTATGGGTACTACTTCGTTCACTTCTCAAGCTTATGAATATACGAGGCCAACTACATTCGGGGTGTATTAGGCTAATACTATTTGGAAACGGGGTCTAACCCCAAAGCACCCATTCATTCTTTGGTTGTGTGCTAGGGGAAGATTGAAGACCAAAGATGTACTTGTGTTCAGGCTTGAAGATATGTCATGTCCTTTGTGTAAGTCACAACTGGAAATGATTAACCACTTATTTTTCAGGTGCACAATTTCTACTACGATTTGGAGGGAAATTAGAAGGTGGCTAGGATTACCCCAAGCAATGAATACAGCTAGTGCGTGCCTTAAGTGGTACAAGTGTGCCAACCGTGGGTCGTCGTGGTTAGCAAAGGCAAAGGCTACTGCTATGGCAACCACTTTTTACTTCATCTAGAAGGCTCGTAACAAGGCTGTTTTTGAGAGGGAAGTGTGCCAACCGTTGGATATTGTCAAGAGGGTAAAAACACATGTGTACACTGTTATTTTTACTTTGTACCCTAATGTTTTGACTAATTTTGAGAATTGTAGTCATATACGCTAGCAATTAGTCTCTTTGACTATGGACTAGTGAGCAACCATGTAAATATCTTTTGATTAATATTAATCATTTTACATTTTGATAAAAAAAAAATATATATATAGTTTTGCGAAATAATTTTGACTCTTAGTTCATACATAGTAAAATTCTCTTTTTGTTGATAAGTTGGTAACTTATCAAGAGTCAAAGAAATATCATATCCGAATCGTATGGAAAGCACTAAGTGAATACATGGAATCCTCAGCCGAAAACATGGTTCATCAACATTCAGTACTGTAACTGGTGGTGTCTAAGGCTTATGAACTGGTGCCAGTTTTGATTAATAAAATCGGCTAAATTTTCAAGGAGGAACCGACACCCATTAAGGAAGTGAAACGTCACCAGTTTGGGGTATTCGGTGCCTGGTCTAAGGATTAACCCGTGCCATTGAAAATAGTGTCTTTGGAGCTCAATTTCCGAGAGATTAACTCATGCCGGATTAAAGCGAACAAGTGCCGGTTGGGGTCGTGAACTTGCGGAAAATGCCAAACAACAATAGAACAGAATAGAACAAACAATTGGACATATTTCGGGCTCAATACTCGGAATAAACCAATGAAGCAATGCTACCAACACAACCATTTTCTTACCAAAACAAGTTTCATGATACTCACACCAAAACATAGCTTTTCATGATACTCACACAAAAACATAGGTTTTCATTATATTCATACCAAAACATATATTTTCACCTATCCATTTAGAATTGTTTCATGCTTGGGGATTTGGTTTGGCTTAAGCCGATCAATCTCCTAATTATTATATCCTATTAGAAGAAGGGCCTTAAGTTATCCTAGGTATTGTATCCCTATAGTAAGACCTTATAGCTTATAAAGTTAGGAATTCCCTACCAAAACAACTCACAAGCATTCAACACCTCATGAATATAAAATCGGAATATAAATAGCACTTAGCTTAAACTTATAGTTTTCGATTAAATACAACCATAACAAAAGTAGCAAATAATCATATCATGCTCAATACCCTTTCCTTATATTCAAAATAGCAATTTCATAAAGAGAGTAAGAACACACGTGATTTTAAAAGGACGAGTAACTGAAGTCAAAATCCAAGAAATCCAATTTCTTTACACGACGCTACAATCGGATAATTTGGGAAGCCAAATCTTCTTAATCACGACCAAAAGCTCTTAGATGCCTACAATTCCCTAACAACCACAACCATAACTTAGAATCATAACATTACTAAAATCCCCTAATTCGTAACCCTATAACCCATTACCTAATCATAAACTTGAAGGCCTAAGAACAATCTAGATCCATAACTAGAGAGAGAAGAGGAGTCAAACTTACTCAAATCCATAATTTACGGCTCAATCTCCGCCCTAGGTTCTCCACTCCCGTTGTTATTCTCCTCTTCTAGTACAAAAACTGAAAGAATGATGCGTCTATTTAGAATGTCGTACGTTACAGAATAAAGGAAACCCCAAACTAGCTAAAATAATCAATTAAAACCCATAACCCCACTAACTTTCTAATATCACATAATAACCCCACATCATCAATTGGTCCCTAAGCCCACCAAACAAAATTAAAGGAAAAGCTAAATAGGAAAGGCTAAAAAAGGGGGGGGGGAAAGGTCCGGGTCTCACAAAATCAATATAGAAGAAGAAAAAAAAAAGAAAATATAATTGCTAAAAGTATAGCTAAAAAAGAAAAAAAAGTCCTCTAAGAGAATGGTACTTGCTAAAAGTATACACAACATGTAATAACCAAATCTTGAAATTGATTTTTTTTTTCTTATAAAGAAAGCTGTTTTTTTTTCTTTTTTCTTTTGGAAACCTTTATTGTTAGAATATTTTGAGGAGCAAAGACAAAGATATCGGAGAAAAAAAAATTTATAGTAATATAATATTAAAAAAAATGCAAAATCTTGCACCCCTTAGTTCCGTCTATGGTGCAAAGGGTCAAAGATAAAGACTAGCAGAAAAACAAGAAGGAATAATTGCATAAAAGTTCTTGTGGTTTGTCCAAGTTACAAAATAACGCTAGCAGTTTGAAGAAACTATAAAATGACCCTTTAAATACAAGCTTAACTTCTTATCCTATTATGTAAGCCAACAAACTTCTAACTAATGAGTCAATCATAAAATTATTTTAAAGTCCTATATTACCCGACTAAAATTTGCTAAGAATGGTTGTTATGCTTGTATTTACCCAAGCACTGCTGCATTTCATCAAATTTTCAAGTTCTATCCCCTATAGTCACCAACAGGGTAAAACATGTGAGCTAAATCCCTCGCCCAAAAGCACGTAGTAAGTATCTTCAAAATGATGTCTCAGAGAAAGATAAACCCAACTTTATAAGTTAAATTTTGAAGAATCACAAAAGCAGTCCTAAGACATGATAAATCAATTCTTTATACATTAAATTAAATTTTTAGTAGGACAAGTACTCTTCATATTTAAAATTTTATTGAAATGTGTTTCTTCACTCGATCTGCTGAGGGATGCATTTATGGAATAGGTCAAGATCAAATGAAGACCGGATTTAGGGCTGCACAAGTTCTGTATGGTAATTTGCACAGCGATTTCATGACCTGCATAAAAAATGTGAAAATTTGACGTGTGAAAAAGTGACCGCGCATAAAACTTTTTTAGTTGAATGATGTCGTTTTGATCATTCAAAATGATATCATTTTGATATTTATGTAATTGTGTAAAATGTTTGTGAAATCTTGTGAATTATTCATAAAATCATGTAAATTGTTCAAATTGTCACGCAAGTTCCATACCCTAACTTGCGTAACCCCGGATCCATGAATACCCCTCTATTGATTGGGCCAATTAATACGCAAATGGGGCCATTCTAATAAAAAAAAAACTCTTCTCATGACATATAGATCATTAATATACATGTATATATATTGGTACGATTATGGGTAATTAACTTGATTAAATTATTCTAGAACTTTTTGCTAAAATAACAAATTAGTCCTAAAGCCCCTTTTTAACACAATCTTCTTTTTTCACAACGCATGTGACCTGTTCCTTTTTTAGGGTAGATTAATGATCCTTATATATCATTCCTCATAGTTCTAAAAATCAGATCGGACTAACTGGTTCAACTGGTCGGACTGGGAACCGGTCAGTGGTCTGACCTGACTATATGTTATAAGTTGGTAGTAAGAAAATTGGACAAGAACCGATCAAAATCGGTCAAATTGGTCAATTTAAATTTAAAAAAAAAAAGAAAACAAATTTATTTTTATGTTTTAAACCTTTTTGACAAATAATTAAGTTATTCTTATTTGAAATATATTAGTTTTAAAAGGCATCTTTTATATTATTTATTTATTTATATATATAATAATAATAAATACTTTTATGTATAAATAATATTAAAAAATATTTAATTACATTCCGATTCAACTACGGTTCAACTCGATCGGACCTGTGAACCATTGAATCTATTGCTTCACCGATTCGATGATCAATCCGATTTTCATAACCTTATCATTCCTTCAAAAGACCAATCCTAACAGTTCCTTAAAATGTTCCTCATAACTCCGAAGGGGGAAATTCTAGAAATAGTTATGCACCAAAAAGGTCACACGCAGTTGTATTTTTTTTTTTTTAATCCTCCATGATAATAATTATCCCCCCAAAAAAAATGGGCCACTTGCAATATTTATGACTAATTACCATTTGATACTTGAAACAAAGCTCAAAGAAAAGAATAGAGTACAAAAAAGTTCAAGAAAGCAAATGATATTATGAAAAAAGTCATAAGACCACCCTCCGACCCCCCCCCCCTTCCCTCTTTTTTTTTAAATCACCAAAAGGCGACTCAAGTTTTATTTATATAAATACAGTAAACACATATATAATTATTTGTGCACTAAGAGTAAAATTTTACACGAAATCTTCTTATATAATAAGAACTTCATATCTAAGTGGCATTTGTTTTTTTTTCCTTCTTTTCCATGGACTAAGGTAAAAATATACTTCATACTCAGCTTCAAAATAGTCCATAAAAATCACTATATAACTCTGAAATTCTATTGTATTTTTTTGCCTAAATGCAACATAAAGATGTCAGGGACAAATTTAATTGGGTGAATCTTTTCTTAAACACCCACAATTTTCAACTGGCTCCAAGAAGGGCGAGTTTGTTTTAGATTGCTTTAGACTGACTATGGTAAAGGCTTATAAAATTTTTTGTTTAACGTCGTTTTTGTGTATTTTTCATTAACATAAATTCTATGTTTAAATGCCCATTTTAAGAAAACGTTGAGGCAATCAAAGCTCGATATTCCCAGCCTACTCCACCTCTAATTCTGTGGGCCAACCTAACATTCCTGATGATCAGGTTGTTTTTGTATAAGCTAAGGGTGGATTCAGAAAGGGTGGTGTATGCGGGTTAAATTCAGAGTCTTCTCGTGTGAAAGAGAGATTAGAGCAGCTCACTGTTTCTTCTCCTTCAGCTACTTCTTCGCCTCCAGTTGATGTTAGAGACATCAAGACACAAGTCAGGAGATCATGCAAGAAGTTAGGTAGGAGTTGACACAAAAATTCAAGAAGAAGAATGAGTCATTCCAGAGTAAGAACCATAGTATGAAAAAGTATTTGATTGGACTGTCCCAGGCTTTAAATCTACCTCCACCTCCTCTTTGCCCTATGATGAAGATTGATGAGGATGATGCTGAGGACAATGACATTGACTTTACTGTTAGCCCACGGATCCTTATCCTCCCCTGCCTGGTCTGAGGGATCCTCCCCCACCACCTTATGCTCCTGCTCTACCAGCCATAGCCACATGAGATTTTTATCTGGATTTATGTATTTTTAAAATAAATATTATGTATTCATAAATCATAGTATATAATTTTTATTGTGCTTATATTTAATCTATATTGCATAATTTATTATTATGTCTCGTTCTCATTTTATTAATTTATACTATTAAATCCAAGTTCCAAAATCTGCAATAAAATTTTTATATTTTTTAAAAATGAAATTCAGTAAGGGATTACCAAGGAATTTTTTAGAGCACAATTTTAAAAAAATTGAAAATTCAAATAACTCCCTTGGTAATCCCTCGAAAACAAAAAGGGAATACCGACCAACAACTAAACATTGGTAATCCGTCGCAAACAAAAGGGAATACCAACCAACAACTAAACACGGGATGAAATCCCTGAAAATTCCAAGAAATTACCAAGGGATATTCAAAAAAATTTCCAAAAAACTAAACCACCCCACGCAAATCCCATGCAAATAGAAAGGCATTACTGACGAACATATAAATTAAAAAAGCTTATGTTAAGCCCTTGCAAACAGAAAAGGATTATCAATATCAGTCCATAACATGGAAAAATACCCCTTTGAAAATCACATGTTAATGACCGAAGGATTTCCAACGGAGAATCATTTATCAACATTGTTAATTAATAGACTGACGAAAATCCCTCAGTAATTTACAAGTGGATTACCAATAGCTACTTAATCACAAGCCCTTGAAAAAATTTTATCCATCACAAATCCCTTGATAACTAATGCTAACAAAAATGATTCTCTTTCGCTAATCCGTCGTTCTTAGTAAGGAATTTCGTAGCCCTCGATATTAGCAACGAGTTTATCAGTAAGGGACAAATCCTCACTAATCCCTCAGTGATTTATGATCTACAAATCCCTAATTGCCTATTTTGGTGTAGTGGAATGATTAAGATACTTTATACTGTGCAAATGACCTCCAGGAGCATTTGAAGACTATGAATTGAATTCGTGCGTGAATGAAATACTTCCTAAACCCAAGGAAGTAGAGATAGAAACTATGAATCCTATTCTCCGTAGGAAGAATATATCAAATTTCTTTGGTAAAATTGTTTTCTAATATATGTTTTCTCTGTTCCAAAATTAACTTCATGTATAGTTTTTTTTTTTTTAAATGTTGTATACTCTTGATTTACACTTGACCAAAAAAAGTAATTTTAAATTAATTAATTTACTTTGTATAAATTCTATATTGAAAATAAATAGAAGTTCATGAACTACCATACATGTATGAATGTAATTGTTCTTATTTTCACCAAAACAAAAAAAAAATATATATATTCTGATATATGAAACAAGTTACATATTGATCAAGTAATGTAATAGTAAAAAAAATCTTTGATCGTAACTAACATTTATTGACCCTCTTCTTCTGAAGTCTATATAAACTTTGCGCCAGATATCACCCTAATCCGTGCAAGTCCAAAGGCAAAAGCCGAAGACTACAAAAAGAAAAAAAAAAAAGAAAACATGGCATACAATTGCGTCTACGACTTCTTGGTGACTCTCATGGGCGGCCCTCTTTTCAGGAGGATTTTCTGCAAGGATTTCTGCATCCGTGGCAGAAGATGGGCGAATGATTGCTTCTGCTATATCACCCGCTCTTGGGTGGCTGTTCCTGATAGATAATTTGTTTAATTATATCTCATATTGAAGAAAAAGGTCTTGAAACTCTTTATTAGTAGTTGTACAGAAGAAGTAGTGTCTAAAAGTGCTCTTAATGGACATGGGCTTACCCCTTTGGTTAGTCCATTTTATAATTATATTTATATATTAAAAGGGCACTTAGGGCAACTTGGATTTGTTTAAAAAAAGACTTTCTTTTTATATTTTTGCCAAATTAATGTTTCTTAAGGGATATAACTCTCGGATAAAGATGTTTTCAAATGGTTGTTATAGGGCACTTGTGTATGCTAGTGTTATAGGAAGCTTGATGTATGCTATGTGTTGCACAAGACTTGATATAGCATTTACAGTGAGTAAATTATCAAGATTTACAAGCAATCCAAGTGTAGCTCATTGGAAAGTAGTTGAAATAGTACTTGGTTATCTTAAAAGAACCGCAAAATTACAATTGTGTTATTCTAATTTTCCTACTGTACTAGAAGGCTATTCTAATGCTAGTTGGATTTCTAAAGTTGGTGATATATTATCAACCTCGGGTTAGATATTTACCATAGCGTGTGGTGCTGTTAGTTGGATATTAAGAAACAAGTGTGTCTTGCTCATTCAACTATAAAAGCTGAATTCATAGCTTTGACTTCAACAAGTAAAGAGGTTGAATGGTTAAGAAATATGTTACTTGAAGTTGACTTATGGCCACAGCCTATACCACCCGTTACTATATATTGTGATAGTGAGGCTACAATGTCAAATGCCTTTAGTAATATATATAATGGAAAACTAAGACATATAAGTCTATGTCACGGTTATATTAGAGAATTAATATCTAATGGTATTATTATTGTCTTCTATGTGAAGTCTGCATCAAATTTATCGAATCCGCTTACTAAGGCTTTACCAAGAGATAAATTCTGAGAGACTACTTATAGTATAGGACTAAACTATAATCCTTTAGACATCAATAACGGTAACCCAACTTTACTTAATAAAATCAGTTATTGGTTGAAATTTAATAGGTAATAACATGTTATTGTTATGTGTCTTAGTAGATCACTAAATCAAGTTTCATACAAAAAGGTGATGGTTGTTAGTGATGATTAGTAGAGAGGATGAGTTTATACTCTTAATGGAGTTTTTCTGTCTATAAATAAACTCCACCTAAATGAATATGAAGTGGTGCCACTTCAACAAGAGTTTAAAAGGATTTATTCTTGTAAATATTCATAGAAAATGGATTGCTAGCACAAGGCCATTTATAGTGCTAGAAGTTAAATGAGAAATTTAATAGAACATAAATGTAATGTGTGTGGTATGCCTGATCCTAACAAAAGGAGTCATGGTTTAATCCTAGGACACCATGTGCTTCGTTAGCATCTTGAAATACTTATACTAATTGAAAGTTTAATCTTTTAGATACTTTCTTATATGCATTATGTTTATTTTGAAAAGTAATTACCTGTATTAACAAACTAGTGGGGGAATGATAGATAATTTATTCATTCATATCCCATACTAGAAAAAGAAAGATCTTGAAGCTCTTTATTAGTAGTTGTGCACAATAAGTAGTGTCTAAAAGTCCTCTTAATAGACATGGGCTTGACCCTTCGGTCAGTCCATTTTATAATTATATTTATATATTAGGGCACTTGGGGCAACTTGGTCTTCTTTAAAAAAAAGACTTTCTTTTTATATTTCTTTTGAATTAATTTTTCTTAAGGGATATAACTTTCAAATAAAGACGTTTTCAAACGATTCTTACTTCTCAGTTGGTAACTATTAAGGAGTTATAAAAATTGCAGAAGTTTTATAGGCTTTATCTGGTTTTCTATTTCGACATAAATTTCTCACGAAACTTTGTTGTATTCTGGGGTAACTTTTTTTGATAAAAAAAAAAGACAATATTACACTCAAGATAGTGTAATCACGCCTCAAAGTTTGTTCTTTATTTATTTTTCTAATAATTTGAGTGTAATATTGACTTTCCATGGCTTTGATGAATGCTACAACTGTGAAATTTTTAACGCAACAAGATGCTATCAAATTGAATCAATTCGATGGAACAAATTTTACAAGATGGAAAAACAAGATGAGATTTCTTGTAGCCACACAGAAAATTCTCTATATTCTTGTTCCATCATCGGAGGCTCTTCCTGCACCAACGCTCGAAGACGAGTGATGGATTGAAGGCTGAACGGAAGAAATGTGAAGATGATCAATTGATGTGTGTGGACTTACTCTAAATTCTCTCGAGAGATTGTCCGTATGATCTCTATGCTTGCACTCCAAACTCCAAAGGACATCCGGATCTGCTTTGGAGACTAAATATCAGAATGAAAAGAAAGGTACGGACAAATTTCTTGCTATAAATTATTTTGATTTCAGAATGACTAATGACAAGCCAATCATCGATCAAGTCCATGAACTTCAAATTTTAATTTCCAGATTAAGGGATTTGGAAGTTTGTGTTCCTGATGCACTACAAATTGGTGCAATTCTATCCAAATTACCTCCCTCTTGGAACAACTATAGAAAGAAAATTTTGTTACAACTAGAGAGTTTGACTCTCGAGCAATTTCAAACTCGTCTACAGATTGAGTGTGAAACTCATATCAGAGAAGAGAAATTGCAGAAAAATGCTGTTGGAAGTTCCAATACGAAATTGCAAGTAAATTTTGTGGGAGCAAAATTTGGAAACAAATTTCAGAAACATCTTAAGATCAAAACCAAACCAATAAAAAAGAACAACAACAAAAGGAACTAGACGTGTTTTCTTTGTAGAAAGAAAGGTCACTACATTAAAGAATGTAGGTTCAAGATGGTTGAAAAAAAGAAAGCAAATACCAGTGTTAATACTAATACTGGTGTTACCAAAGAGGCAAACTTCATTACTAAAGAAAGTTTGGTAGCCATGGTTGCTGAAATAAATTTAGTTGCTTTCACTTGTTGTTCTGAGTTTTTCCTTGATTCAGGTGCAACCATTCATGTGTGCAACAACAAAGATCTGTTCAGTACTTATATGAAAGATTATGCTGAGGTATTTATGGCTAATCAAGCACCAATTCATGTGTTTAGTAAAGGAACTGTTGTTCTGAAATTCACTTCGGGACAAAAGCTCACTTTGGTTAATGTTTTCATGTTCCTAATGTTAAAAGGAATCTAGTTTCTACTAGTTTGCTGAGCAAAAGAGGCTCTAAATTTGTAATAGAATCTAATAAGGTTGTGATCACCAAGAATGGTGTGTTTGTAGGAAAGGGTTACACCATTGATGGCTTGTTCAAATTAAGCATTAATGAAATCAATATTGGTTCTGCTTATATTATAATTGAGTCTTCTAATCTTTGGCATGCTCGATTAGGACATTTAAGTTATTCTACTTTGAAATACATGCCTAATCATGATTATATGTCTTGTAAGTACGATTCTTTAGATAAATGTGAAATATGTGCACAAGCTAAAATTACTAGGAAACCAATTCCTAAAGTAGGAAATATGCATAAAATGTTAGATTTGTTTCATTCAGATATTTGTGAATTAAATAGAAAATTAACTAGAGGAGGTAAAAGATGCTTGATTACTTTTATAGACGATTGTTCTCGTTATGCACATGTTTATTTGTTAAGAACTGAAGATGAAGCACTTAATGTTTTTAAAGAACTTAAGGCTAAGGTAGAGTATCAAAAGGAACAAAAAATTAAAATGTTAAGAAGTGATAGAGGAGGAGAATACTTTTCTAGTGAATTTGATTAGTTTTGTGAAGATCATGGTATAATTCACCAAAGAATAGCTCCTTTTACACCCTAACAAAATGGATTGGCTGAAAGAAAAATAGATCACTACTAGACATGGTAAATGCAATGATATTAAATGCTAAATTACCATTCAACTTATAGGGAGAAGCAGTACATACTGCATGCCATATTCTCAATAGAATTCCTTCAAAGAAGACTCATATTTCACCATATGAAGTCTGGAATAGAAAGAAGCCAAATTTAAAGTATTTGAAAGTGTGGGGGTGTATAGCATACTATCGACTTCCTGATTCTCGAAGACAAAAACTTAGTGGGGGAATGATAGATAATTTGTTCAATCATATCCCATATTAGAAAAAAAAATAAAAAGGTCTTGAAGCTCTTTATTAGTAGTTGTGCACAAGAAGTAGTGTCTAAAAGTGCTCTTAATGGACATAGGATTGACCCTTTGGTTAGTCATTTTATAATTATATTTATATATTAAAAGGGCACTTGGGCTTGTTTAAAAATAGACTTTCTTTTTTTTCCGAATTAATGTTTCTTAAGGGATATAACTTTCAGATAAAGATGTTTTCAAACGGTTGTTACTTCTTAGTTGGTAACTATTAAGGAGCTATAAAAACTGTAGAAATTTTGCAGGTTTTATCTGGTTTTCTATTTCTACATAAATTTCTCACGAAACTTTGTTGTATCCTGGGGTAACTTGTTTTGATAAGGAAGACAATATTACACCTAAGATAGTATAATCACGCCTCAAATTTTGCTCTTTATTTATTTTTATAACAGTTCCTAGAGTTGTTCCATTTGCCTCTTGGCCCTCGTTAATCTCTACTATAGGTAGGACCTATAATGTTAGGGTGCCTTGCCTCCCACATCAGGAAACCAAAGAATTCTTCACCAACATTAATGCTTTGTTTAGTACCAAAATCCTACATCAATTATGCAAGAATTCTAACCATCTTAAGATGCCTATAAATAAAGGTTTAGTTTGTTTCTTTAATGAAGACAACACAAGTGTTTGAATAGCCATTGAGGCATTTATTTTTTGTAATACTCTTGTTCTATATTTGTGGTGTTTAGTTGCTTAAAAACACTTTCCTAAAGCTTTGTAAATTGTCTTTTTCATAGTGAAGTTTTGTTCTGCCTCTGCCCGTGGACGTAGGTCATTTGACCAAATCACGTAAGTTCTTGTGTCTCTCTCTTTTATTTCCTTTCTCGTTATTTATTTTTTCTCCGTATTATTTTTGTTATTATTTCTCTACTATTGTTGTGTGTGGCTTTGCCATTGGAGTTTTGGTTTGTTCCTAGGGCTTATCCCTAACAAACTAGTATCAGAGCTACTAGCTCTTAACTCTGTGACAATGACGATAACAAAGACTAAAGTAGAAAAATTCGATTAGAGTGTCAACTTTGGCATGTGATAACTCAAAATAGAGGTCATTTTAATTCAAGATGAGGTTGACTTAGCCTTGAAAGGAATAGAGGATAAGCCAGTGGAGATTACAGTAGCGGCATTTGAAGACCTGGATAGAATAGAGAGATCAGGTATCATTCTCAATCTCTCTAATGAGGTTTTAAGAGAAATTGTTGCTGAAACTTCTGCCAGAGCTATGTGGGAAAAGTTGAAAGCTTTGTATATGAAGAAGACAATGGAGATTTGACTCTACCTGAAATAAACTTTCTTTACTCTTCATATAACTGAAGGTATACATCTATTACTTCACATCTTGATGCGTTTGATTCTCTCATTATAGATTTGAGTAATATTGATGTGAAAATAGATGATGAGGATCAGGCCATTTTATTGTTGTGTTCCCTTCCCCAATTATTTAAGCATTTTCGAGACACTATGATGTACAGAAAGGAAATTATCTTGTATCAAGAAGTTAAATCTGCTTTGAAATCAAAAGAAATGATTGACAGAGATTTAATTGGGAAGCTTAGTAGAACTCAGGCTAAAGGTCTAGTAGCTAGGGGTAGATCCGAATATAGAACTTGTAGCAGTAGTAAATAAAAAATTAGATCAAAATCCAGATATAGAAATTTGTTTTGAAATTATTATCATGAAAAGGGCACATTAAGTCTAAATGCTTTAAATTGAAAATTATGGATAAGTATAAAGAAAAATCTACTGATGTTGTTGAAACTAGTGTTGTAGCATATGAGAGTGAAGAAAATACTTTTTTTGTGACTGATAGCAGGACAAAGTTTGAACATGAATGGATTTTAGATTCGGGTTGTTCTTACCATATGTGTCCCAGTAGGGATTTGTTTTCCACTTATAAAGCTTATAAGGGTAAAGTTGTTTTGATGGGTAATGATGCTTGTTTGTAATGTTGTGGGT
>JANUWF010002539.1:0-51357 GCA_026120185.1 Voacanga thouarsii
CTATTTTCACCTCGTGCAAAAATTACCATCTTGCCCTCTCACACAATACTCACCAACAAGACTTCAAGACAATAAAACCCGAATCCAAAACACATAAAAATCATATGAAAATATATTTAACCATGAAATAAAATATGATATGCATCCCAACCCCATTACTCTATGGTTGGTTTTGACCGGGGTTTCACAAGGTCCATGAATACTGCTGGAGTATTGGTCACTCCGAACGGCATTACCACGAATTCATAATGCCCATATCTGGTGTTGAAAGCCATCTTGGGGATATCCTCCTCTTTTATCTGCACTTGATAGTACCCTTGCCTCAGATCTAGCTTGGAGTAGTAACTGGATCCTTGCAACTGATCGAACAGTTCGTCATTCAACGGTAGGGGATACTTGTTCTTGATCATCAAGTTGTTCAAACCCCGATAATCGATGCATAACCTTAGAGTTCCGTCCTTCTTCTTCACAAATAGCACAGGCGCTCCCAGGGTGACGTGCTAGGTCTGATGTAGACTTGACTCACTAACTCCTCTAGTAGTTCCTTCAACTCTTTCAGCTCTACCGGTTCCATCCGGTACGAGGTCAGCGATACTGGTTCTGCACCCAGAACTAAGTTGATGGTGAATTCCACTTCTCGGCGGGGAGGTAAAGAAGCAAGCTCCGTCGGGAACACATCAGGAAAATCCTTCACTACTTCGATGTCCTCTAGAGTGCATTGGTCCTTCGGCTTGTTTATCACGTAAGCCAGGTAACCTTGACATCCTTGCTTCAGCAATTTCCGGGCCTTAGCCCCCGCGATCAAATACTTTAGTTCTTTCACTCTCTTGCAATCAAATTCCAACACATCACAACCCGGTCTAACGAACTGGACTAACTTATTCTTACAATCTACTCTAGCCCCATTCTTGGCTAACCAATCCATCCCCAATATCAAATCATAATCTTCAATGTCCAATACTATCAGGTCTTCCTCCAGACTTTCTCTCCCCACATCAATTTTACAATCTTTGACATACTGATCCGCTAGCACCATTTTCCCCAAATGTGTGCTTACCACTAAAGTGAAAGGTAGCTCTACTCCATCCCAACCCAATTGACATGCACAAATCTTCTTTAAATAGGATGAGTAGAACCGGGATCTATTAATGCATTAACGGGTCGTCCTTAGATAGTAAACTTACCTTCCACAACCACTGCATCAGTACCAACCTCCACACTGTTAAGGGCGAATACCTTGGCCTTCAGTTGCAGTTTCGGCGCTCCACTCCCGGATGCTCCTAAGGTGTTGGCTCTGTTGGGCCCCGGATTCTGCGCCAAATTTCCTTGCCCGAATCGATGCAACTTAGTGCAAGTGTTCCGCATACGGTTTGGGTCGCCACAGTGATAACATTTCCTTTCACCACCGTTGGTCCAACAGTTCTTCTCTATGTGGCCCCTTTTTCCACACTGCTGGCATGATGGAAGGTTTTGGGTAGGACCCACTGTTGCTGTCCAGGCCTGCTTTCATTGGTTCTGCCACTACTGATTAGAGAGGTGCTTGTTAAATTGCAGTCCTTAGAAATGCCTTTACGGCCGCCTTAGCGGTTGAAAATGCCATGCCGCCATCCTGCTGCGGTCCTCATTCTCAGTACGGATAGCCGTGTCCACTGCCCTTGAATAGGTTGTTGGCGGAGAAGGTGCCAACGCCCTCCTTAATTCCGACCTCAGCCCCTTGATGAATTGCCTCATCCTATTTTGCTTGATATCCACTAATCTCTGGCAGTATTTTGACAGCTGGGTGAATCTGCCGCGTACTGAGCCACTGACATGCTCCCCTTCATCAAATTCTGAAATTCATCCTCCCGCTATTCCACGATCCACTGAGAGATGTACTCAGCTCGGAAGACTTCAACAAAGTTAGACCATGTCTATTCTTGCTCGCTCATTTCCCAGTCGTCTTAAACCCATTGCCACCATGCCTGAGCTGGTCTTCTCAACCATAAAGCCACAAACTTAACAATCCGCTCCTCGGTGTACTGGAGCGTTGCAAATATGTCCTCTATTCTACCTTCCAATTTTGTTCTGCTTCGCCCAGGAAGACGGGTGGTTGAAACTTCAGAAACCTCTCTAATGCCACATCTTCCCCCTTAGGGTTCTTTCACTCAGTCAGAGTCTGCAAAATTTCGGCCATCTTGCTGAATGCGTAGCTTACCGTCATATCAATCGAAATTTCAGACCTCACGCCGATATCCGGACCACTCACATCACCCCGGTCAGGTGAGTGCATCTAGGCTTCTCGACTTCTGGTGCCACATGATCGGCTTCCAGAACTCTTCTGCATGTTGAAGTAGCACGACTCTTGGGTGCCATTCTAAACCATACCCCAAATGTTAAATGTATGCATTTAAGGGTTAAATCATTTTAGGTGCGCATGCATTCACAGTCAGATATACGTAAAAAGAAATTAGATGTAAATTTTGCCTAAGGAATAAATTCTTTTTCAAATATTGACCTACATAAATTCAAATTTTGATAGAAAACAGAATTAAAAATCCTTGACATAAAGGTTCTCAAAACACAATAAATAAATAAACATCCAATTCAAAATAACTCCTAGCCCTCTAGTCCTCATCAAAAACCTCATCAAAATAATTCAAGGCATGATTGGAGTAATTTTTCGGAGATATTTTAGGGCAGCCATGACTGGTTTTCATGCAGAAGGTTGGGGAAGACAATGGGGTTCAGTTCATGCTGTTCAAGAGAAGTTTGTGCAGAAAAAGAGTGAAGTTTCGGCCAGGACTGGAAAAGGAAACAAAGCTGGAAATAAAATCCTGTACAGTTTCGCTATTGTTGGAATTTTCCTAGGCAGCTTTTACTGCCATTTTCCAGTCAGATTGTAGAGAGTTTGAAGGGGCATTCGAAGGTCTTTCAAGGCTGGTTTCCAGCCTTCTTCATGGAGGAAAAATGTAGCTAAGGAGTTTGGGACAAAACTGGAAGAAAACAGCTTGGTTTAATCTCATATATGCTGCGATTTTGCCTAGAAAATTTTTTGGTTTAGCACAGCATTTGTGCAGTCCGAATTTGGCCAGAAAATTTTAGATTTCAAGCTGGTCAGGAAGGCCATTTTCTGGCAGCATTTGGGAGGGAATGATGGCTGAAAATTTCGACACCTTGAAGGCACAAGAAGCTGGAAATATTTCAGATCACTACATGAAGGAAAATGAATATAGCTACAGTGAAGTTTTGAAGGTTCACTAGGGGGATTAATTTTCTTGGAACCATCCCCATCTCTTCCGCATTTTCGATCTATAAGATGTCTTTCACTTAGACATTTTGATCCTTCAAGGCCACAGCACTTTACTAAAATTTCTGAAATGAAATTGGCTTGAATAAATTGAATAACTTAAGAAATTGAGAAGGAAAACTAAGGATCAAGAAGGGTATGAATTCCCTTAGGAATTTTTGTAGGGTACAAGAGAAGGATTAGGGTACTCCTATCATGTCTCCCCTAGGGCATCACCTTTACCCTTCTCTAGAGCACTCAAGGACAAAAATCTAACCTTCCCTAACAAAGATAAAATCTAATCATGCTAAAGCTCCAATGATGGAATTTGAACCCAATACCTCAATAATTAATTTCAAAGCTCTAACCACTAAACCACAACAACTCTTGTTCTTATTTTCTCTCTAAAATATTTTTTTCCTATTTAACCCTCAAGCTATCTCCCTATCTTCACCTCAAGCAAAAATTACCATTTTTCCCTTCTTACTCAATAAACATAATTAAGCCCTCGAGACTATCAAACACAAGTCCAAAGCATATAAAATCATATGAAAATATATTTAAACATGCAATAAAATATGATATGCATCCCAACCCTCTTACTCTAAGGTTAGTTCCGACTGAGGTTTCACACTCATGATCTAGGAATATGGGTTTATTAATTGATGAATTAATAAACCAATCCTGTTTAGAATTGATATGATTAATTCTAATTAATTATGGATTATTTATCTCAAGGACGTTTGAATTAATTCATGTTCGCTGCCAATTGACTGGGAAACCTAATAGGTCAGACACAATAGAGGATTAGATACTCAAGATGCTATTTGATACTATAGTCGGGTTAATTGCGAGAAAAAGAAGGAGTTGTGGCCAAATTATAATTAGTTATAATTTATGTTCCAAATTGTAATTGTGAAAACTTGATGTTTCCAATTACAATTAGGGAATTCTAATTGTTTTAGAATTTTTAGTTTTTCACTCTCTCTCTCTCTCTCTCTTGTGTTTCTTCAGCCAAAAGAAATGAGAAACCATAACCATAGACGCACTTGGGTTTATGCTAGCACTTAAACATCTTGGTGCTTGAGTGTCATCCTCCGTGTGGATTTCTGTTAAAGATAATCACACAATGTGATTATAGTGGTTGGACATTCAACCCTCGTGGTGTTTGATCAAAAGGATTGCTGGATCGCGCCTCGACTTGAAAAAGAAAAAATTTTATTTTTCAGATGCTCAGCAAAGAAAGGTAAAGTTGTTACCTTTGTTCTCTTTATGTCTTATTTTCCACACATATACGAGTCCTGGGATGGTATCTTTTTCTTATATTTCTGTTGCGCCATATATTATATGCACGAGATACCCAACAACCCAAATCATGAGTGCTAAAATATGGGTTCACTCCAAGAAACCACAATACAAGTAGTCTTTGCAAGCAATGTCCTTCCAGGTAACAATCCTTATAGCTCTACTTACACTCCTGGTTGGAGAAATCACCTTAACTTCTCCTGGAGTAATGGAAACCAACCTAGGCAGGATTTTTCAACTTTGGGGGAAATCAAAGGAACTAATCTCCTTTTAATAAAAATTCAGGACCTTCTAAGCTACCATTGCAGGAATTGATTGGCCAATTGGTAAGCATAATGGAGATTAAGTTCCAAGGGGTTGATGCTACAACAAGGAACTTAGAGGCCTCGATGCGCAACTCGGAAAGCCAAATTGGCCAACTAGCTAGATTACTTGGGGATCGTCAAGCAGGGACATTTCTGAGGAACACCGAAGAAAATCCACAGGATCAAGGCTGTGGAAAGCATTGAATTTGTTTTTACTTTAAGTTTTTGTAATTTGGAACAATTTTTATTTTCACTGTTTTGTTTCATTTTTATTTATTTCTTTATGAATTAAATTGCATTATTCATCACTGCTGCCTATTTATTATTTTTATTTTATTTTTCAAAAAAAAATCTCGAGCCTGGACAAAATGAAATCGGAATCGATTAGGCCCAGAACTGGTGCTAGCTCCTGTCGGGGGAGGCGTTAAAACAGGCCAATTTAGCCATTGTTTCTTTCAAACTCTCCAACTCCCTCTCAAATCCTCTCTAACCCGCACCGGCTTCACCTTCCAAACCCTTCAAGATTTGATTTTTCACCTCCCAAACACTTCTAGAGTATCAATGTATCTTCTGTTGTTGGTTCCACAAATCAAAATTCTCTAAATCTTCCTTTTTTCACAAAAACCCAATCTTCAATCTTCTTTTAAAGAGCTCTTATTTCTGAAAAAAATTATGCATATTGTACTTGCCCATGTATAGGAGAACATAAAAGGTATGATTTTTCTTGAATTCCAACGGTTAAAATGTTGTAGGTAAATTTTTTTTTAATTTTGGGTATATTTTTTGCCGAAAGTTCAGATATTTAATGTTCTCTTGCATTGTGAATCAACTTGTGAGCTTCATGACATTAGATATATTATGAGTTAATGATTCTTGAGTACTTTATTCATTCCCATGATCATGAGGGAGTTTATGTATTGGCTCAAGGGTATGATTATGGCTATTATGATGATGATTGAATAACTAGTGCACATTAGCGACTTATCTTACACTTGATTACTATAATGCCATGAAGATTCCATAATTCACATGATCATGTTATGAGTATCCAGATACATTGGGTTTGTTTAACATATTTATGCTTTACAGTGAGCTTTTATGCCTATTCTTGTAGGTTGTGTTGTCAATTGTGGTGGATTGATTGGAGGAGATTGAATTGGTTATTGTTTGGTGCGAGGTATACTTTAAGGAGTTTGGGCATTGGGATGTAAGCTGGTTGAAAGTTGAATAGGTGTTGTGCATCATGTTTGAAATAGTGGAGATACTATTCTTTGCAAATCTTTGAGCTTCCTAGTCCTTAACCTCCTATCTTCACTACTACCTACTAGCCAATATGTCTAGAGCAGTGGGTCAATCATCCAAAAGGGCTAGAGCTTCTTCTTCCTCAGCCCCTTCGTCTATAGACCACCTATTCTATAGGCTAGCAGAGTTCATTGATCCATCATATGAGGAGTGGTACAATTGGAGGGCTTCAAATAAGATTATTGTGGAGTGTACCTTTGCACCTACTCTAGACCGTGCCCTAAAACTAGGAATGATGTTTACGAGGCTAGGATGGGGACCCATAGTACAGCTTAAGGGGGATTATTGTCCAGTACTCGTGAAAAGAATTTTATGCCAACATGGTTGAAAAGGGCAATAAACACCTTCCACACATTGAGACAAGAATGAAGGGAACCCCTATTATCGTGACACGAAGCCACTTAGCTACTCTCCTCCATGTATATGATGATGATTCTTGGCAAGGGATAGATACTAATAATCAAAAGATTCTTTCTGACCCTAATTGGGATACCAGTGGAAGTAGAGCTACTCTAGGGTTGCACAAGCACAATGCTTTCCAAGCCAATAGCTTCTATTCTAGCAATGATCTTGATGCTAACTTCCGGGGTCTAGTATACATGTTTGGTGTTAATGTCGTACCTCGGGCCAATGGATTCAATGAGACACACCTTATTGATATGTACTTCTTGCATAGGATGATTACCACTCAGCCTATCCCTCTTGCTCCATTGAACATAAAATCCATTAGGGATGTGGTTCATCATCGTCTCTCTACTAAAGTCTTCATCTTCCCTCTAGTCATCATGAAAATTCTAAGAGACTTTGATATTAGTACTGAGGGGGAATTGATGGAAACTACCACTGATCATGACATGGTCATGGAGTAAACATTGATGAGCTATAGGTACAAGTATAGCCAGGAGATGAAGAAATGGCTAACTCCTTATGAGGTCAAATATCCCGGCCAGGTTCAGCCACCACCTATGGAGAAGGAGCACCCACTACCACCATCACGACCACAAGCCAGTAGTTCATAGTCCCAATCAAGGACTGCCTTTGAGACCGCGATGCTGGGACAGTTAGCCCAGTAGACGAAGATGTTGCTAAATATGCGGGACTTCATTGATGACATTGCAAGGCGGCAGACTACTATAGAGCAGCAATGGGCTGAGTGGATGGAGTGTTTTTTGGAACCGCATGGCGGTAAGGGCACTTCAGCACAAGATGATGATGATGATGATGATGATGATGATGGAAACGATTGAGATGATTGTTCTACACTTGTTCCTACTTGTCACTCTCTTTTTTTTTCCCGTTTTTATTTTCATGACCTTTTCTAGTTATTTCTTGTACTTTTCTTTTTTGTACTATCTTCTTTACAATTTGTTTATTTTTCTTTTCTAGTTTTTATGCTTTGGTGTGTTTCTTTTGCATTTTTCTTTTTAGGTACTTCGACAATGCTCATTTCTGCTGGAATTCCACTCTTTTGTAGAAGAATGCACAATGAATGGAAGTATTTTCTTTCTTCTCTTTTCCCCTTTATTTTTGGTCCCGTGGCATTATTTCCTTACTTAATTTGTTTGGCTATTGAGGACAATGTCCAGTTTACGTGTGGGGGAGTGGTTAAAATGAGAATTCTTCTATGCTTCATTCTTCTATGCTTCATTCTTCTTTGAACCTTTGAGCAAATTTCAAAAAAAAAAAATCTGATTTTTTGAGCTTTCAAAATGTATTTTTAATGCATGTCTTTATGCTAGATCATAGAGCATATGTTCTATATCATTTTTGGCTTATGCATGACTTTTTGTACATACTTGGACTAAGTAGTTTTTAATCAAATGCTTTACATTATTCTTAAACCTGTTTTTTTGTTAAAATTCATTGAGCATTCTAGAACTTATTTGAATACCTCTCAAGGTGAAATAAGAAAGACATTCATGATTTAACTTAGGGATGACGGTAATAAGCCTTCTTTGGATAGTTGAGCTTACGAGCCTACCTATTTTATATTATCCCTAGGGCCTATTTTGAGCCTAAGTTATTAATTTCTTTCTTAAACCTATTATCATACTTTGTCCATTACTTTATTCTGAGAGTTTAAGAATTCTTTCAAATCTTTAATTGCTTTTGATGGATGAAAGTACAAGTAAATGAATTGTGAGGGAAAATACTTATGTAAATGTTATGAATTGTTACTTTCAGTCATGCATCATGTGTTGAGTATAAGAAAGGAGAAAAGAAAAAAAAAGAGGAAGAAAAATAGAGAAAAACAAAAAGCTGCTAGAAAATGTTGAAAGAAAAAATAACTGAGAAACGAACAAAAGTAGCATTCGGAAAGAAATAGAAAGAAAAGAAGAGCACAGGAAAAGAGCTAGAATAAAAATTGCTGAAATTTTTGATGATCTTGTGCAATATAAATGATGAGTTAAGAATTATTGAGGAAGAGAATGCAAGAGTTGCATGAACTGTGATATGATTGTTATACAAGGTTATGGGTTTTTAATTCGTTTGGTGATAGGAGAGCAAGAAAAGTTTGGAATTTATTGTTACATTTTGTTTATCCTTTTCTTGCAAACTCTTATCTTCTTTGATATTTGATTTTATATATCCTTTGTTTGACACGCTACAATTCAAACCCTTTAGCCTTACATTACAAGCTTGAAAGTCCTACTTGACCCTAGTAGAATCTTGAGATATCTCGGATTAGTAGAGAAAATGTATGAAAAGTAAGCTTATGGAATGCATATTTCTTTTGAACTAACTTCTTTCCAGTGGTTTGAGAATGATGTTTAGTGTTAAGATGGTTCTACTAGTCATTCTTCACTTACAAAAGTCTTACATTTGTTATGAAAGGTATAGTAGCATTTGTTTTGTTGTCTTGAATAAAAAGAGCATTGGAAATATTATTTTGAAATTGAATGAGTGTTATATGAAAACTTGTGTTTTTCTAATTGTCTTTGATACTTTGCTTAATGACAAGTAAAGAGTTAAGTGTGGGGGAATGTGATAGGACCTAAATTAGTCATATATTTTCTAGTTATTTGAGGCTATTTTGTTATGCATTTTGTGCAATAACAGGTCATATTACTTCATATTGAGATTTTACCCTTGAAAAGGTATTTTATGCAGTAGTTAAGATTTTTGGGGTAAAATAAGGCAAAAACGTCGCAAAACAGAATAGAGGTGGCGCTGGCCAGGACAGGATAGGCAACACCAGCCACTGCTGCTGGCACGCACTTCAAAGTGATAAAAATATTGTTGAAACAGAGCTAAATAGAACACAACCAGCGCCAGTTGGGAGCTTAAAGGCGGCGGCGGCTGCAATCTAGAAGATGTGGTGCAAAAATCAAGAAAATTTAGCGAATGAAAACAAGAACAGACCACAACCGGTGCTGGCCCTAGGCAGGATAGGCGGTGCCAGCTGTGCACAGCCACTGAGGCAGTGCCTCAAATTTTGCACGTGTTTTTTGGCAATTTGCGAGGTTTTAGTATTTTCCTACTTCTAGTCGGCTAGAAAGCCTAGAGGAATGGATTTAGGCACTTCTAAAGCTTATAAATATAGGAAAAACACAAGGGAAAGAGGAGGATTTGCATATCAAAACAAAAAAATCACTCAAATTAAATGAGGAATTCTTCAAATCATTGAGGATTGTGCAAGAGGGTCTAAGAAGAAAGAAGAAGGAGGCTTGTCTATAAGTGCTTTCTGATGCGTATTTATTTGGGTATAAAAATCACATAAAAGCTAAGCACATTCCCAATTAGGTTTACATTAAAACGTTAACCCCAAATTACATATATGTGTAGGCGTAGTCATCATTAACATAGCATAGGGTTCAAATGAGTGTCGATCCTCAAGGAAAAATTATGCATTAATCTATTTTCTTTCATTGTTTAACCGTCTCTAAAAAGTAAGAAAGAAATAAAAAGGAAAATAACAAAATAAAATAAAAGAAAATTAAAGAATATATACATGTCAAGGATGGAGAACTTGTTAGTGTTGTGCACTAGAGGAAATCCCTTATACATTGTATATGACACATTTTATTTTAATAAAAGACATTATTTATCTTAGAGGTTTTTTTTTTGTTTACTTTAAGTAATATAACTATTCTATAAAGTCCATAGTAAAATAATATGTTAATGAAATCATGATAGAGATTATAATATGATATTCCTACTACATTGGAAGGTGTTAGTACTTAAATAGACCCGAGTCAGAGTATAAATGAGATAGGACAACATTAATGCGTTAAGACTAGTATGTGTTAGACTTCCTGATTTGATCAGGCGGTGGTTCTCATATCCGTGAGTATTGAGATACTCAAATTTAACACATGGATTCTTGTTAATGGAACAAGTTCATTGGATGACCTAATTTTGATATAATCACATGGATAACTATTTAGTGCCAGTGATATAATCTCAATATAGCAAATGTGTAAGTATTTTTAGACTTGAGATCTCTAAGGTACTTTATTTGCTGAGCTTTGTACTTTGATTTCAATCTCCGGAGCTTGATCGAAGGCCGCCTATGGGATGGATATTAGGTACATTGTGAGGTAAAAGAAAGTAGTTGAGAGGGTCAATAAAGGATTCACCACTCCTAATAGTAGGAGCGAATATCTCACAGTCACTTGTAGGAATTACTACTCGGAAAGTCCTTGGCCAAGGCGATTGTGTTTTGGAAACAATTCCAATTGATACACATCTAGAGTAGTGGGTTCCTGGTACAAGTACTATTATATTTGGGCCAGAATTAATATATATTCTGGAGGGAATTGGCACTAATTCCATACTCCAAACCGAATGAGATATTGTATGGTGAAAGGAGTTAATTGTACTGAAGTTTGTTATTAAAGGGTTCATGTCAAGCCACTTGACTTCCTGGACTCTTGGGTGGTCATGATGTGTTGCTAGATACCACTCATAATCTAGGAATATGGGTTTATTAATTGATGAATTAATAAACCAATCCTGATTAGAATTAATAGGATTAATTCTAATTAATTATGGATTATTAATCTCAAAGACGTTTGGGTTAATTCATGTTCTCTACCAATTGACTAGGAAACCTAATAGGTCACACGCAATAGAGGATTATATACTCAAGATGTTATTTGATAACTTAGAGGGGTTAATTGCGAGAAAGAGATGTTGTTGTGGACAAATTATAATTAGTTATAATTTGTGGTCCAAGTTGTAATTGTGGGAACTTGATGTTTCCAATTATAATTAGGAAATTCTAGTTGTTTTAGAATTTCAGATTTTCAATGGATTTTGGAACATATATTGTATAGGCTCGAAACTCTAATTCAAGTGTGATTCACATGAAAATAAGAGCCACAAAACATACGATCTTCTCTCTCTCTCTCTCTCTCTCTCTCTCTCGTTTTGCTGAAAACGTGGAGAAGCCCTAGCCGCCATCTTTTCTGCTAGCACAGGAAATCTTAGTGCTTGAGTATTTCTCTGTGTGGATTACTGTTAGAGATAATCAAACACTATGATTATAGTGATTAGACGTTCAACCCACGTGGAGTTTGCACAAGAGGATTGCTGGATCATAGTGTGGAAAACAAGACAAGAGGTTTGCACAAGATGATTATAGTGATTAGACGTTCAGTCGACTTGAAGAAGAAATTTTATTCTTCGAACAATCAAACAAAGGTAAAAAGATGCTACCATTATTATTTTTATGTCTTGTTTTCCATACATATGCAGGTCTTGGGATGGTATCTTGTTTTATTTTTCGCTGCACCATATTAAATATGAGCCAGATATACGCAATAGAATTATGTAACTCAAGCCATTGTTTAGACAAACATAATCTTAAAGTATCCAATCTCTATCATAATCAATTGTTCTCTTGATATCATGAAGGATTAAAGTAGACTCACTTCTTTTCCAATCCATGAAATCACTATCTTCTAGACAAATTAGCATCACATACTCTGTCTCAACTAATTCATCCAAAAGATGCATTAAACACAATCTTTTATTAAATTTCCATACTCTGGCAAACTTAAAACATGAAATTAACCAATGAATCCATACTTTGGCAGACATCAATTAACCTGTAATTACCAGTTCTTAGCAATTAACCCCTTTCTCAAGCAAGTTAAGAGATAACAAATATGAAACTAATCAAATTAAAACCTCCATTAACCCCTTTTCCCAAGAAAGTTAATGGAAAGAAACAACCAATCAATCTCGTAATCAACCCAAGTAATTAAACACCAAGAGTAACAATCAATTAATCAAAAGATCAAATAACTCTAAAAACCATGAATATCTAAAACAATGTTGAATTACAATAAAACAATTAATACATCATTGTTCAGGAAAAAGAAAATAAAGTAAAAGAAAGCACTCATAGACAAGCCTCCTTCTTATTCCTTTGAAGACTTCATTGTACAACCCTCCTTGAATTGAAGAATTTCTCATTTGATTTGAGTGATTTTCTATAATAATCAATGAATTCTCCTCTCTTTGAGTGATTTTCCTTTGTGTTTATAGGTTTGGGAAGTGCCTAAACTCATTCGTGTATTGTTCGTGGCCAAGTAGAAGTTGGAAGATACTAAAACTCCATAAATTACCAAAAATCACATAGAAAAATCAAAATCCTACCTTTTCCTTAGAGCACAGCCAGCGCCATCTTAGCTCTCGGAGCCAGCGCCGATTGTGTTCTGGTTCTCTACTTGTTCGTCGATTTTTTTTTTCGAATTTCGCACAACGTAGTCTAGAATGCAGCTGACATCGTCTTGGCTCTTGGAGCCAGTGCCAGTTCCACTCTATTTTGACAATTTTTCATTGCTTCGAAGTGTGTGTCAATAGTGCATGGCCGGCACCGGTTCCTCTGTCTTGGCCAGCGCCGCCTCTCCTCTGTTTTACAATGTTTTTGCTTCGTTTTACCCCAAAAATCTGTAATAATGAACAAACTACCTTTCCAAGGGTAAAATACCAAATATGAAGGAATATGACTAGTTATTAAACAAAATGTATTACAAAAGAACCTCAAATAACTAAAAAAAAAATATGACTAATTTAGCCCCTATCATATTCCCCCACACTTAGCTCTTTGTTTGTCCTCAAGCAAAGTATCAAAGAAAAGTAGGAAAACACAAGGTTTAATCAAATCACTCCATCAATTTCAAAATAATACCCTCAACGCTTTCCTTATTCAAGAACATAAAACACATGCTACTACATCTTTCACAAGAAATGTAAGACTTGTGTAAGTGATAAATGACTTAGTAGAACCATCTCAATACTTAACAAGATTCTCAAACCATTGGAAGGAATTTAGTTAAAAAATAATATGCATTCCATAGGCTTACCTTTCATACACTCTCTCTACTAATCTGAGACATATCATAATTCTACTTAGGTCAAGTAGGACTTTCAAAATTGTAATGTAAGGCTAAAGGTTTGTAATGTAGCTTATGAAACGAAGGATATAGGAGAATCAAAAATTAAAGAAGCTGAGAGTTTGGAAGAAAAGGATAAACAAAATGAATCAAGAATTTCTAACTCTTCTTTCTCTCCTATTCCATAAATCAATCAAACCATAACCTTATTCAGCAATTACAACTCAACTCAAGCAAATCCTGCATTTTTTCTTTTTCTTTTTCTTCTTCTTCTTCTTCTTCTCATCTTTTTACTTTCTTCATCAACTCTTCCCTATTTTTCACAAGATCACTCAATAGTTTTAGCAATGGTGTCAAAGATTTGATATGAACTTAACTTTTACAGCTCAATCACCACTCCTCTTGTGATCTTTCTTTTCTTTCTCTCTCCATTTTCTTTTCTTTCACTCCTCTTTTATTTTCACTACTACTGTTCTCTTCTTTCCCACTATTTTTCTCTTTCTATTCTTTCTAGCAGCTTTCTGTTTTTCTTTTCTTGTTTTCACTTCCTCTTTTCTCTTTCTTTTCTTTTTCTTACTTACAATAACTACATGACTGAAAGTAACAAGTCATGATCTTTTTCAAGTATTCTTTCTCAACATGCTCCTACATATACTTTTATCCATCAAGTGCATAAAGATTTGGAAAATTATTCAACTCGCATAAACAAGCAATGGACAAAGTATGATAACGGGTTTTAAAGAAGGAAATCAACAATTTAGGCTCAAAATGGGTACTGTGAATAATATAAAAAAATAGGCAGGCTTGAAAAAGCTCAAACTATCCAAAGAAAGCCTATTAACATCATCCCTAAGTTAAATCATGATTGTCTTTCTTATTCACCTCGAGAGGTATTCAAGTAACTTCTAGAGTGCTCCATGAATTTTAGTAGAAAAACAGGTTTAAGAACAATGTGAAGCATTTGATCAAGAACTACTTAGTCCAAGTGCACGCAAAAAGTCATGCATAAGCCATAAATGATCTAGAACATATGCTCTATAATCCATCATAAAGACATGCATTAAAAATATAGCTCGAAATCTCAAAGAAAATCAGAAAATTTTTTAAAACTTTTTGCTCACATTTTGCTTCCAAGAAGGCTAAAGTATATGCATAGAAGAATTGCCAATCAAATCACTCCCCCACATTTAAACTGAACATTGTCCTCAATGGCAAAATAAATATAACAAGGAATAAACCATATCATGGGACCAAAAATATAAAATACAAAAGAGATAAGAAAAATAAACTTCCATTCATTGGGCAATGTGCTGTACAAAAGTTGAATTCTTGAAAAACGAGGCATTGGCAAAGTACCTAAAAAGAAAAATACAAAAGACACACCAAAGCATAAAAGCTAGAACAAAAAATAAATCAAAACAAAAGAAAGAAAATAGTACAACAAAAGGAAGAAATGAAAAAATACTAAAAAAAAAAAAACATTAAAAGAGAAAGGAAAAAAAAAAAACAAGAGTGATCGAGAAAATGTAGACAATCATCATCAGTCCTCCTCATCATCAGCAGCTTGTGTGGAAGTTCTTTCACCACCATGGTGCCCAGAAGAATGCTACCTCCATTCGGCCAATTGCTGCTCCATAGTAACTTGTCGTCTTGCCATGTCATCCATAGTACACTATAAGCGTAGGAGCATCTCCATTTGTTGGTCTAATTGTCCCAGCATGGTAGTCTCAAAGTCAGCTCGAGGTTGGGACTGAGAACTGCTAGCTCGTGCACGTGCCGGTGGTGGTGTGTATTCCTCCTCCACGGTGGGTGGCCTAATCTGACCAGGATGTCTAACCTCAGAAGAAGTTAGCCACTTTTTCAACTCCTGGCTGTACTTGTACCCACAACTCATCAAAGTTTGTTCAGTCACCATATCGTGCTCAGTGGTAGCCTCTATCAGTTATCCCTTAAGACTAACACCAAAGTCTTTTAGAATTTTCATTATAACCAAGGGGAAAATGAAGGCTTTTGTAGAGAGATGGTGATGAACAACATCCCTAATGGATTGGATGATCAAGGGTGCAAGAGGGATAGGCAGTGTGTTCATCATCCGTTGCAAAATATAAGTATTAATAAGTCGAGTCTCATTAAAACCAGTAGCACAGGGTACAACATTGAACCTAAATATATAAACTGGAGCTCTAAAGTTGGTAGTAAGATCATTGTTCAAGTAGAAACTATTAGCTTGAAAAGCATTATGCTTATACAACCTTAGTGTGGCTCTAGTCCCGCTAGCATCCCAATTTGGGTCAGAAAGAATTTTTTGATTACTCACATCTATCCCTTGCCAAGAATCATCGTCAAATACCTGGAAGAGATTAGCTAATTAATTTTGGGTGATGACAATGGGGATTCCTTTCATTCTCATTGCAATATGGGGAAGGTGTTTATCACCCGTGTCAACCATATTGGCATAAAATTCCTTGATAAGCACTGGGCAATACTTCCCTTTCAGTTGTACTATTGACCCCCATCCTAGTCTTCTAAACATCATTCCCAATTTGAGTGCATGGTCTAGGGTGGGTGCAAAAGTACGCTCGACTATGATTTTATTGGATGCTCTCCTATTCTACCATTCATCACAAGATGCATCGATAAACTCAGTTGGTCTATGGAATAAAGGATCAACGGATGACGGGGTGGAGGAAGAGGAAGCCCTCGCCCTTTTTGAAAAATGACCCCTTGCTCTAGACATGGTATCAAGAAGTGGTGAAAATAGGAAGAGAGAACAATTGAGCTCAAAGACTTAACACGGGGCCAACTACCCTTTACAAACACACTCCTTAAATCTCACTCAACCCTCAACCAATCTCACAACTACACAACCCAAACTCCTTCAATATATATCACACTCTAACCAAAAATCAATTCAATCACCTCCAATCAATTGAACACAACCTGCAACAATACATGTAAAGTTCCCGGTAAAGCATAAATATGTTGAATATCTTCAATGCATGCAAATAGATATGATCATGTTAATGAAGGCATTATCATGGCATTACATGAAAAATAATGCACGTTCCATATATAGCCCATACTAAATCATCACAAATAGCCACAATTCCACGCTTAGCTATATACATGAAGCCCCTAATGATCATATGCATGAATCAAGTATCAAAGAATCATTAATTCCTACTCTAATCCAACTCATGAAGCTTCAAGAAGTAATGCACAATTCAAGGTAGCATACACAATCCCAATTTTTGGCCAAAATTGTCCCTGAGATTAGAAAAAATCATCTACACCATTTTAACTGTGGGAATTGAATAAAAATCATACATTTGTGCTCATGTATGCATAGGAAAGCAAAAGATGTAAGCTTTTTGCAGAAATCCAAGCTATTTGCTCGTGGATTGAATATGATGTTGTTGTGAAAAATAGAAGATTTTGAGATTTTTGATGCGTAGGATCAACAAAAGAGAAGTAGATAGATGTTGTAGAAGTGTTTAGGAGGTGAAAAATCAAATTTTAGGCAGTGGAGGATGTGAAGCCGGTGCGGGTTAGAGAGAATTTGAGAGGGAGATTGGAGATTTTGAATGAAAAAGTAGCCAAAATGGCCTATATGTGCATCTTACCCGACAGGAACCGGCACCGGTTATAGCCACAATCGGCGTTAGCTTTGTTCTGTCCGGTTCTCCACTTTTTTTTTTTAAACTAAAAACTATCCTAATTGAATGCTTGATCCCAATACATTTAAAACAAGAATTCCTAAATTAAACTAGAAGTAAAAATTGTAAATAAAGAAATAACTAATAAAATAAAATAGTCCGTCTCCAATATTGTGTTAGCTTAAGTCCAAACCTGAAAATAAAAAAAAAAGTTAGTATTGACTAAAAATTATATACGTAAAAATCAACAAATTAAAAATACCATTATTACACAAATTCCATATTAACATTAGGTTAGAAAAATTAAATAACTAAAAATACAATTTATATAAACATACAAAGACAAGTGATTTATTATGAACATGTATATACCTATTTATATATTTACAACATATAGTGAAATTAGAATACAATTATACAAAGAACAAAATATGGCGCCTTTTTGCAAAAAGAACAATTGTACAGATTTATATATTTACATATTCACATGGTTAAATAAAAAAAAAAATCCAAGCATTCATGATATTATTCCCCGACAACAGCACCAAAAACTTGATGTGTATTTATTTGGGTATAAAAATCACATAAAAACTAAGCACATTCCCAATCAAGTTTACATTAAACGTTAACCCCAAATTACACATATGAGCAAACATACTCATCATTAACATAGCATAGGGTTCAAACGAGTGTCGATCCTCAAGGAACAAGTATGCATTTATCCCTTTTCTTTCATTATTTACCTGACTATATAAAGTGAAAAAGAAATAAAAAGGAAAATAACAAAATAAAATAAAAGAATATATACATGTTAATGATGGAGAATTATGTAACTCAAGCCATTGTTTAGACTAACATAATCTTCAAGTATCCAATATCTATCATAACCAATTATTCTCTTGACATCATGAAGGATTAAAGTAGACTCACTTATTTCCCAATCCATGAAATCATTATCTTCTAGATAAATTACCATCACATACTCTGTCTCAACTAATTCACCCAAAAGATACATTAAACACAATCTTTTATTAAATTTTCATACTCTGGCAAACTTAAAACATGAAATTAACCAATGAATCCATACCCTGACAGACATCAATTAACCATTAATTACCAGTTCTTAGCAATTAACCCCATTCTCAAGTAAGTTAAGAAACAACAAATATAAAACTAATCAAATTGAAGCCTCCATCAACCCCTTTCCCAAGCAAGTTAATGAAAAAAAACAACCATTCAATCTCATAATCAATCTAAGTAATTAAACAGCAAGAGTAACAATCAAATAATCAAAAGATCAAATAACTCTAAAAACCATGAATATCTAAAATAATGTAGAATTACAATAAAACAATTAATACATCATTGTTTAAGAAAAAGAAAACAAAGTAAAAAAACACTTATAGACAAGCCTCATTTTTTTTTTTTCCTTTGAAGGCCTTCTTGTACAATCCTCCTTGAATTAAAGATTTCCTCCTCTGATTTGAGTGATTTTTTGTTATAATCAATGAATTCTCCCCATTTCCTTTGTGTTTTCCATCTATTTATATGCTTGGGAAGTGCCTAAACTCGTTGGCGTAATGTTCTTGGCCGAGTAGAAGTCGGAAGATACTAAAACTCCACATATTACCAAAAACTGCATAGAAAAAATCACAATCCCGCCTCAGTGGTGCCTTGGTTCTTGAAGTCAGCACCGGTTATGTTCTGGTTCTCTACTCGTTCGTCGATTTTTTTTTTTCCGAATTTCACGTAATGTAGTCCAGCATGCAGCTGGCGCCAGTTCCACTTTATTTTAACAATTTTTCATCGCTTCGAAGTGTGTGTCAATAGTGCATGGCCGGAGCCAGTTCCTCTGTCCTGGCCGGCACCACCTCTCATCTGTTTTGCGACATTTATGCTTTGTTTTACCCCAAAAATCTTTAATAATGAACAAACTACCTTTCCACGAGTAAAATTTCAAATATGAAGGAATATGACTAGTTATTGAACAAAATGTATCACAAAAGAGCCTCAAATAACTAGGAAAAATATGACTAATTTAGCCCCTATCACTTTCTTTTAGCTTTGTTTTCTTTTCTTGAACAATGATGTAGTAATTGTTTTATTGTAGTTTGACATTGTTTTCGGTATTCATGATTTTTATAATTACATTGATCTTTTGATTAATTGATTGTTATTCTTGGTATTTAATTACTTGTGCTAATTACGATATTAGTTGATTGTTTCTTTCCAACTTACTTGGACAAAGGGGTTGATGGTGGTCTCAATTTGTTAATTTCATATTTGTTGTCTCTTAACTTGCTTGGACAAAAGGGTCAATGGCTAAGAATTGGGTAATTAAAGATTAATTAATGTTTGTCAGGACATAGATTCATTGGTTAGTTTCATATTTTGTGTTTGCCAGGACATGGAAATTTAATCAAGGATTATGTTTAATACATCTTTTGGATGAATTAATTGAGACAGGACATGTGATGCTAATTTATCTAAAAGATAGTGATTTCATGGATTGGAAAATAAGTGAATCTATCTTAATCCTTCATGATGCCAAGAGAATGATTAGTTATGATAATGATTAGGTACTTTATGGTCAGGTTTGTCAAAATAATGGTTTCAGTTACATAATTTTCCATCCTTTCCATGTATATATTCTTTTATTTTATTTTATTTTATTTTTATTTCTTTTTCACTTTATTGGGTCGGTTAAATAATGAAAAAAAATGATTGATGCATACTTGTTCCTTGAGGATCGATACTCGTTTTAAACCCTATGCTATGCTTAATGATGAGTACTCTTATTCATATGTGTAATTTAAGGTTAACATTTTAATTCAAAATTGATTGGGAATGTGCTTATTTTTATATAATTTTTTATACCTAAATTCAAACACATCACTAAGAAGCAGCTATTTAAGGTAGGAACAATGATGCAAGAAGCTCCGGGATATTCAATAGGGATGGTGAAGTATTACTGCGACGTCAAAAATATACCTTCGAGGAGGTTGGGGGCTTTATTGACAGATGAGTCTTCGATTGGAAAGGTTGGAAGTTCAGTTATGCCATAAAACACTGGCAAGACAAGAGAAAAATGGATTCCAGCGAATAAAGCCATAACAACATAGTTATCTATTTAACTGATGTTGTGTGATCCCTCTTATTCTTATGGTTGAATACCACACTTGAAATATCATAAGAGAAGAAATTTCCTAGAAGGCGGTTGTGGTGCATCCGGTAGGAATCAATTGACCTATAGGCCCATCTAGATGGAAAAGAAGGAGATGTTCTTCTCAAAGAAAAAGACTTCCGAACCCAGAAAAATAGTTTATTTTTCTCCCTTAGAGCTTATCATAATTAGACTAAGACTAGTGACATAAAGAAAACTCTACCTTAGGGGATAGCCCATAGGGACCGTCTCTTCACTCCTACTAAACTATCTCTTTATAGCTCTAACTCTTCAACAGGATACATTATCAGAAAATCATAAAGTTCTGAACGCCGCATAACATCATCTTAAAGTAACTTACACCGTACCAGTGCGACCACTAAAGAATTGCTAATACACTAAACAGCTGCAACTATACACTTACTACTAACTAAAAGACTTACTTTCATTCATTATCATTAGGCTAGCATGAAACTAAGAAAGAGAGATGTGCCTAAGGCAGCATGTAAGCAAACTGTGCACACTAAGAGAAGGGGAAAGATGTTCACAATTACTACCACAAGAAAGCCGCCCCCAATCTTCTAAAGGGGCCCGTTACTTCGTGCGTACTTTCTTGGCTTAGGCTTCCAACTAAAGAACATGTCCTTGCCACCCCACCGCTAGTAGAATCTAAGCGCCTGAAAAGAGCGCTAAGAAACGTTGCTTCTGTCGGCCTTTCTGTGCAACAGTCCACCAGTAGCGGAAGAGTGGGTTCCGTACATACTAGAGTCTTCAATTTCTTATGAAAGCTTTTTCTTACCAGTCAAGTAGTACAAAAGCTATATCTTATAGCCCGGCGCAGCGGGTCGCCTTTTGAATTCAGTAGATAGAAGAAACTATTAAATAGATAAGATTTAGCCGAGTGAGTTAGTCCTTACTCACCTGAGTGATTTTGATCACCTAGCAGGCCTTTAATTTGATTTGGTAGTAACAAACATCGCCAAAACGTATCATCAAATTTGACTATGAAGGAAATAACTCGAAGTAAAGGGGCCTTAACTTATTTCCAGGATTAGAGTTCGACAACAGCTTCCCCTTTTTTTGCGGGGGTCCAATTTCTTGCCAACTGCCAAGTATCGACCCCAATCTCTTTTCATTTGTTTTAGGTTTTGTCAAACCTAGCCTAGCCCCTATCAATTAGACTAAAGCGGAGCACCGAACTATGGAAAAGTATGGGTTAGGTTAGTCAACCCGACCCGAGACGCGTTCGTTGACAAAACTGCCGTAGGAATTCTGACTTTTCAATAGAGCAGAAGCAAACTGATCAACAAGAAGGAGAGCAGGAGATGGCTTCAGAGAGGTCACGGGATGTGACCATGGGTTAGGCTTTCGACAAGATGGCCTCAATTCTACAGAACTCGACCGAAAAAATGGACGAGGTGGCCAGGAAACCACCGCGGGGAGAGGATGAGGCTTTGGAGCGTTTCCTGAAGTTCCAGCCTCCCACATTCCAGGGGGACGTGGAACAGGATGAGAAAGCTGAGCAATGGATTGAGCAGATGGAGGACATTTTCGCTACTCTGCAGTACTCGGAAGAGAGGATGGTGAAGTTCGCTGCTTTTCGACTGAGAGGACCGTCCCGAGCATGGTGGCAATGGGTATGGGGTGATTGGGACAAGGAGGAGCAGGAGTGGACCTGGGACGATTTTGCGGAGGCTTTCCAGGCCGAGTACATTCCTTGATAGGTGGTTGAGAAGAGGGAGGATGAATTCTAGACCCTCAGGCAGGGAGGCATGACCGTGGCCCAATACGCGGCCCGATTCATGCAGTTGTCCAAGTACTGCAAGTGCTTGGTCGACACGGAGCAAAAGCGCACCCGGCAATTCGTGAAAGGGCTAAGGCCAGATTTGAGGAAGGCGTTGGCTCCATCACCGCCAACGTTGTACACCTCCGCAGTGGACGCAGCTTCCCGGATGGAGAACGAAGATCGGCACTGACCGGTGAACCGACCCTTCCAACCACGTCATCCACCTATGAGGCCTTCAAGCAATAAGCGACTTGCGGGTTCTATGCCGTGGGAAAATCGGGGTAAGCAGCCCCAAGTGCCTATAGCCGGATCAATGCAAGGCAGCTTGAACTGCCGACTGTGTAGGAAGCGAGGTCACACCGAGAGAAATTGCTGGGGTAGCGGGGGTGTGAGAAGGTGTTTCAACTGCGAAGACCCAGGACATCTGAGGAACGTCTGCCCCAAACCCTGAAGGACTGAGCAGACCATGCCGATACAGCCAATGGGAGGCAATAGAGGTGCCGCTGCTGGACCAGCCAGAATGGGAGGCCTGAAGCCGCAGGTGAAGACCAAAGTTTTTGCCCTGAGCCGAGAGGAAGTCGGAGTGGACGCTGCCGTGATCGAATATAACCTTTCTATCCAAGGTTGTCTTGTTAATGTTATGATAGATCAAGGATCTACACACTCTTATGTAAGTAAAGCATGTACTTCACGTCTGGGCTGGGAAGGAAATGAGCTACCTTTTAACCTAGTAGTTAGTTCCCCCTTGGGAAAAGTGATGGAAGCAGGTAAGAAAATGGGAAGTTGTGGAGTTGAGGTTGGGAAGGAGATTCTGGAGGCCGACCTTATAATCCTGGCCATGGACGGTTATGACTTGATCTTGGGCATGGACTGGTTGTTGAAGCACGGAGCTCGTGTGGACTGCAAGATTAAGACGGTGCAGTTTGTGAGACCTGGACGGGATGTAATTGAATTCAATGGAAAGCGAACGAAGGAACTGAAATTGCTTATTGCTGGAGCTAAAGCCCGAAAGTTGCTCAAGAAAGGATGTGCGGGATACTTGGCGTATCTCCTAAACAAACCAAAGGACCAGTATACCTTGGAATGTACGGAGGTGGTGAAAGACTTTTTGGATGTGTTCCCTACGGAGCTCACTTCCCTACCCCCTGAACGGGAAGTTGAGTTCACGGTGGATCTGATTCTTGGAGCAGAACCGGTATCCAGAACCCCTTACCAGATGGCACCGACAGAGTTGAAGGTGTTAAAGGAGCAATTGGAGGAATTGCTAAGGCAAGGTTACATCCGGCCGAGTACGTCACCATGGGGAGCCCCAGTGTTGTTTGTTAAGAAGAAAGATGGTACCTTGAGGCTATGCATCGACTATCGGGGACTGAACAATCTAACGATCAAGAATAAATACCCTCTACCCTTGATCAATGAGTTGTTTGATCAACTGCAAGGCGCTGCTTGTTTCTCAAAATTTAACCTGCGACAAGGATACTATCAGATGAGGATCAAAGAAGAAGACATTCCTAAGACTGCATTCAACACGTGGTATGGCCACTACGAATTTGTAGTAATGCCGTTTGGTGTAACTAACGCACCGGCAGTTTTCATGGATTTGATGCATCGCATTTTTCAACCATACTTGGACAAATTCGTGCTTATAATCATCGACGACATTTTGATCTACTCCAAAAATCCGGAGGACCACGCGGAGCACTTAAAGTTGGTCCTAGAGAAGCTGAGGGAATGTAAGCTTTACGCTAAGTTCAGTAAGTGTGAGTTTTGGCTGAGCTCAGTGTCTTTCCTTGGTCACGTGATATCCAAGGAGGGGATCAAGGTGGACCCTGCTAAGGTAGAAGCCGTAGCTAATTGGAAACAACCGAAGAACATTACCGAGATACGAAGTTTCCTTGGGTTGGCGGAGTACTATCGGCATTTCATTAAAAACTTCTCTACCTTAGCTTCACCGATGACACGACTGTTGAAGAAGGATGTCGTTTTTGCTTGGAGTGAGAAGTGCGAGAAGAGCTTCCAAGAACTTAAGAGGAGGTTGATTTCAGCACCCGTACTGAGTCTGCCCGAGGCTAATAAGCCCTATGCACTCTATACAGATGCATCCAAGGAAGGACTAGGAGCTATGCTGATGCAGGAAGGGAAGGTCATTGCCTATGCATCTACGAAGCTAAAGCCGCACGAAGTTAATTATCCCATGCATGACATAGAGCTAGCAGCTATAGTGTTCTCCTTGAAGAAATGGTGACATTACTTGTATGGTTCGCAATACGAGGTTTTTACGGACCATAAGAGTTTGAAGTACATCTTCACGCAAAAAGGACTTGAATCTCCAGCAACGTAGGTGGATGGAGTTCCTGGAAGATTATAGGTGCCCTATTAACTATCATTTGGGTAAAGCAAATGTGGTAGCCGACGCTCTAAGTCAGAAGGTGAAAATGGCACACTTGCGAATACAGGAGGTGTTGGCAGTCCAGGATATCCTGGAGAAAGAGGCGCAAGTGCAAGAGAGGAAGATCTGCGTGAGCAACCTGACCCTGAAACCCGATCTGGACCAGGAAATTGTATCAGGTCAACAGGGCAGTGCAAAATTTCAAACTTTCAAGGAGAAAGAGATCACGAGAGGAGGATGCGATTTCTGGACTGATGAGAAGGGAGTATTATACTTTCGGGACCGGATTTGAGTACCGGACATCCAAGACTTAAGGAAGAGGATACTAGACGAAGCGCACAAGAGCAAATACACCATACACCCTAGGGAGGTAAAGATGTACCAGGACTTGAAGAGGAAATATTGGTTGGCTGGAATGAAGAGGGATGTAGTTCAGCATGTGTCAACCTGCCTGACATGCCAAAAGGTTAAGATGGAGCATAAGAAGTCTGCAGGTTTACTGCAACCATTGCCGATTCCCGAATGGAAATGGGAAGAGGTGACCATAGACTTTGTGACTGGCCTTCCGATGACCAAGTCACATAAAGATGCGATCTGGGTGGTAGTAGACCGATTGACCAAAACAGCGCACTTCATACCGGTAAACGTAAGGGACTCGATGGAAAAGTTGGCTCAAACATATACCCGAGAAATTGTAAGGTTGCATGGTGTACCATCAAGCATTGTGTCAGATAGGGACCCTAGATTCACTTCAAGGTTCTGGGGTAAGTTCCAGAAGTCCTTGGGCACGACCCTGAAATTCAGTACCTCTGCTCATCCGCAGACTAATGATCAATCCGAAAGAGTCATTCAGATACTGGAACACATGCTCCGAGCAAGTATCTTGGACTTTAGAGATAAGTGAATTAAGTCTTTACCACATGCGGAGTTAGCATATAATAATAGCTATCAGGCGTTGATCGGAATGGCACCGTACGAAGCACTGTATGGGCGAAAATGCCAAGTACCGATATACTAGGGATGGACAGAAGAAGGGAACGTTAAAAAGACTGGTGAAGTATGCATTCAGGAGATGATGGACAAGATTAAGTTAATTCAGGAAAGGCTAAGGGCAGCGCAAAGCAGACAGAAAAGCTATGTAGACACTAGGAGGAGGGAATTGGAGTTCCAAGTAGGTGATCGTGCATTCTTGAAGTTGACTCCTAGTAGAGGAATCCTGAAACATTTGAGGGGAGGGAAGTTGAGTCCTAGGTATTTGGGACCATTCCCGATATTGGAGAAAATTGGACCGGTTGCCTACCGACTGGATCTACCTGATGGCCTAACCGGGATGCATGACGTATTCCATGTCTCTCAGTTGAAAAGGTACAATCCCGATCCGAGTCATGTACTCAATGAGGAACCGTTGGAGTTGCAACCTAATCTGAGTTATGTGGAGAGACCCGTCAAGATCTTGGAGCAGAGTATCAAGACGCTCCGAAACAAGCAGATACCCATGGTGAAGATACTTTGGGATCATCATGGAGCACAGGATGCAACGTGGGAGACGGAGGAATGGTTAAGACGGAAGTATCCAGGTATGATCGAAGGGTATGAAATCTGAATTTTGGGACGAAATTCTCTTAAGGGGAAGGGGATGTAATACTCCGCCCAAAACCACCTTTGACTATGGGGAAAAGTTATGCATTTCATAGCATCTTGCATTTTATGTGGTAGCTAGAATAATTTTATTTACATGGATGAATGTGAATTTTTCCGTTACTCTTGCATTTGAATTAATTGATGTGAAATAGTTGTGTTGTTAAAGATTTGGTTAAGGGAGGTTTGGTTGAAGATTTGGAAGGATGAGTATTGGGGTGGTAAGAACTTCTTGTAGAAAAATTAGTATTGGAGTTGTTTTGGAATAGCGGGGAGGTTGGTGATTTCCTTTGGTGACCCGAGTTCGAATCCTACCTTTTGTGAAGTAAGTTTCTCTTCTTGAAATTCTTTTCTTTAGACCATTTCTTGTCTTGGCCGAAAATGAACCAAGCGATCCTAGAGAAATTTTAGTATTTTTACTCCAAGGAAATAAGTCTCTATATTTATTTCCTAAATTCAAGGACTTTGATGTGAAAAAAGTTCACCCTTAATTTTCAGCTTTGTGTTCCTACTTCAACCAAAATCCTGCACACATAATTCATTGAAAAACCCTAGCTGAACAAGCTATTTCCAGTGCCCAAAACCCTCAATTTTCCTCTGGAAATTTTGTTAGAAGTGCAGCAGCCAAAACAGTCCAAACCTTGCTACACTTACACAGAATTTTCACAGCACTTGCACAAGATTTTTCAGTCATCAAAACTCACTCAAACTCTTCCTTGTTTGGCCCAAAATTCTGAACACATTCAACCCTTCCTTTGAGCAGTATTTCGGCCAGCATAAAGGAGCAAAATTTCAGAATCTTTTCCTGCATTAAACTCCCCTAAAATCGGCAACAAGGAGACGCGCACGAGCTGAAATTCCACCTTTGCTGTCCAAGAAACCTAAAGCCATTAGGAGTCTATCTAAACATCACCATCTAACCCTAAACCAATCTTCTCCAATTTTAAATCATAGCAACCGTCTACCCTCTCCATTCTACATGAAAATTTCAGCAACTTCTCCCTGCAAAATTTTCGAAACCACAAGAGATATTCCAAGCAAAAATCGAACACACCTTAAGGCAAGCACAAATCCTTTCAACATCTTGATGCCATTTTCTCTAATGATTCCTTTCTCTTTCTTCTACCCTTAAATCACGCCCTATAGAGGCTGATTTCATCTTCTTCCATAATTTTCGGTCAAGAGGAGCAAAGGAGGTAGCTTCTCTCTTTCTCTCAAGCGAACTCGGAATGATCACCATAGGAGCATCGAGACCTCATTACCCAGTAGTTGCAAGGTAAGGGAATACCCTCCCTTAATGCCGAAAGTAAAGTTTAATGGTGTTTATTAGCGAGATAAACATGTGGTCGTAGTAGATGATAATTGGGGATTGAATAATCTACTTGGAATTAAATAGGAGATTGCGAATTGTTATGAAAATAAATGGGATTAGAGCATGTTTGAATTAATTGAGACCCTGATCATAATATTATATGGTTTAGATCAGGAGGATAATTGAGGAAAGCCAGCTGTGAATTTATCTTGTTATCTGAGGCATATCAAGTAAGTCCTTGCATAAACTCTATTATTAAACATTGTGATGGTAAGTCCTTTTATAAACTGTTTCGTTAAATGTTGTGATGGCAAGTCCATGTTGTGAAGCTTGGTAAAGCTATTTTTAAACTATGTTTGCTTGGGCTGTAAACATGGATATTTATTCTTTAAACGGTTTTGTCGAACTAATGGTTTTATCAAGAAAACTATCCTTTTCCTTAAATTTTTAGAAATCTCTTTTAAAGAAATCCACGTTTTACAAAGCCAAGGTTTGAAAATATTTTGAATCAGGAATTGACGGATATATTCGTTGAGTACTCAATAAGGGTAGGCTAACAATACTAGTCTTGGAGGGCTAGCGTAAGTCTTCTGGCAGGAGGCCACCTCTAGAAGATGAACTCTGCTTGAAAATGTGACAGTGTTGGTTGGTCAGGCCGGTCCGAGCTAGCATTATACCAAAAAGGAATTATTTATTTTCCCGGCATGGACACCCGGATGGTTTTGTTGGGTGTAGAGATGGAGGAGTATCTCACCCGGTGGGCTGTACACTCACCTTGATCAGAACGCCCAACATGTGGTAATCTGGTCCGGACAAGGTGCACAAAGTGTGGTGCCTTGGCCAATTTGTTCACATGGAGCCCAACGTGTGGTGACATGACTTTTATCCGAGTGGAGGATTTACTTTGTACAAAGTGTGACAATGAGAAAAACCCACTCCTTGCGAAAAGAGATTGTTTATGACTTGCCAAATTATTTCTACAAATGTTTTACACTTTGCATACACGTATTATTCAAAACACCATGTGCACACACAGGACTTACTGAGATTTATTCTCACACCGTTTTACATCATGTTTTCAGGGGATAGAGTGTGCTGAGTCAGCAGGGCATGTAATAGTTGAAGCTTTTGCTATTTTCTCTATCCATTCTAGAAGACATTTGTTTCTTATGCTTCTAAACAATATTTTATTTTATTCCGTTTTGCTCCAGGTTGAGCCTGATGTAATAAGAGTATTTCTTTATTTATCTAAGTTTATCCATTTGGAGATTGCCTTTATATTTTATACCTCGTTCTATAGACCCCTTGTCCTACGGGACGGGGTGACATCCCTGCCCTTTTAGGGTACGTAGTCGTGGGGTGTGTTACACTCTCTCCATTTTCACCAAGAACACCAAGTACACCAAGAACACACACTAAACTTCTTCAAGCCTAAACCTACTCTAAATAGCTCAAATCACTCTCAAATACTCCAGATCACTTCTATTTAATCTCTAGACTTCATTTCTAGTATTTATAACACAAAACCTCACAAACAAGCACTTTCAAACGGATCAAAATTAGCCTTTTCCCTTGAAGGTCTCAAGAACAACCCTCTTGTTCATCATTTTCCATTCAATTCTTAATATACCTTTCTAATGCTCTCTCTCTCTCTCTTTCTACCAAAATGGTTGACCAACCATCAACCATGGTTGTTTTCCCGGTGGATCTCTCAAGACTCTCTATCGCGCGCGGACCTTCTTTTGTCTTCATCAAAGCAATCGATAATCAAGTATCCATTCTTAAATCCTTTCTTTTTAAATTCCGAAATCATGTCTCCTAGGTGCTGATAGGGAGATAGAGTATGAATGGAGATTGAGTATATGCATGTGGATTAAGGGGATGGAGTTAAGACATGATGATTGTTGTATATGGCTAAGTTGTATGTGTTTTCTTTTTGAATCATTGTATGTTCTTTGTGCTTAATGAATTTTATGGACGTTTGAAGCATGTTAGAGATCATGACACCAAAGGTGATTAGGCTCTTATGTTTCTATTTTCCATTGAAGCCATTAATGATTATTATGCCTAGAAGGAAGTTAGCCTTGTGATAGTATATGTTAAGTCAAGCATGTGTTCATGAATGGATTGGTTTATTATTTGATGTTGGAGAATGTGTTTATGAATCATTTCTAGCAATAGGAAAATCATGGTGAAAGAGTATTTCCTTGTTAAGTCTAAGTTATTTTTATTAACAAAATTTTATTACTTTAAATAGAATTACTACTATATTTTTCTCTATAAATTCCAAACTCTAAGAAGACTTAGATTGGATTATTAATTAAAATATTAATATTTTCTTTATCAAATAAATGAGATCCTTTGTTAAAAAATAATAAATATATATAGTAATAAATCTTTTATAATAAATAAAATATTAGAATTAATGACCTTGTAGACCTTAGTTCAAACTTTTACCTATATTCCTAAATATTATTTATATTAAAATCTATTTGTTATTTATTAATTTAAAATTTAAAATAATTCATTTATTATTAATTTTATTTATTACTAATTATTTGTTAACTATTAAAAAAAATTATTAAAAATTATTTTTAATTTATTATTTACTTATAATAAAGCTATTTTAAATTACCATTTATTAATATTATTAGGACTTAATATTATATAAAATTCAAACCTTCTTTTATTTATTAATAATAGCACTCAAGAATTATTACTTGAGTCTATAATTTATTAGCAATTATTTTAGAACCCCAAGTTATTTTAACTTATCAAACTAGACTTATTTTATAAAATTCTTTTCTTTAGCTAGCCTTAAAGCTTAGAACATTAGGGTCGTGATGGTAATGGGTTGAACTAGGATTATTTTGTGTAAGTGAGTTTAGCTTGAATGTAACCTTATGTTTTGTGTTTACCCCAGGCGGGGTTAGGTCAGCCTTGGAAGACTATTGAGCTTGAGCAAGCAAAGAAGCAGGTAAGCTCCTGCATGGAATTTTGTGAAGACCAAAATTACTGTAGCAAGCCAAATGCGATGTGTATAGACATTTATTTTGTGAAGGCAATTAAGGACTGTTTTTCATTTTTATTCCAGACAAACAAATCATTTGAAAATTAAACAAGCAGTTTTACACAAAATGCTAAACTCTTTCTAAAATCCAACTTTGACAAGACTTTTAGAAACCCTTAATTGCTATTTCCAAAAAAAGCAGATTATGAACAATTTTCTCCCAAGTGGGATAATCGACGTTGAGTACTCAATATGGGTAGACCACCAGGACTAGTCTTTGAAGGGTTAGGGTAAGTCTCTCAGTAGGTGGCCACCTCGGAGGGTGAGTCCTTCTGGGAAAGGATGCCAGTCCGGTAGGTTATGCCGGTCCGAGCCAGCAAGTTTCGGTCATATGGACTGTGTGTTACGGAGTGGACAACCAGTAAGTTTGGGTGTAGAGATGGAGGAGTATCTCACCCAGTAGGCCGTACACCTACCCTCTGTCAGCTTGCACAAAGTGTGGCATTCTGACCGTTACTTAGTCATGGGGCTCAACGTGTGATAACCCACGGCTACCCATTTGAGTGGTTGTATTTATTGTGCACATGTATGGTTTGAAAAACGAAACGCCACTCTTTACTTTCAACACTTATTTAATGCTTGCCAGCACTTTTCTTTATGAAACTTTTTCAACTTTCATACATGAATTATTTTACCTGAAACACTCAAAGCACACACGGGCTTGCTGAGATTTTTATCTCACCACCTTTTATGCCATGTTTTCAGGAAGATCCTGTTGTGGAGGTCATTAGCTAGATTGTTGCTTATGCTTTGAGGACTCATGTTATTCTCTTTATGTGATGTTTTGAGAGATTGTTTCAAACAATTTATTTTGGATTTGTTCCAGCATTCATCCTTTAGGTTGTAATAAGTTTAATTTTAAAGTCTTTTTCTTATTTTATTCTGTGTAACCTCGTTATAAAGACTCTTTGTCCTCTGGACGGGGCAACATCCCCGGCCATGATGGGCCTAGGTAGTGGGGTGTTACAAGTGGTATCAGAGACTAGGTTTAGGCAAGTATTGATAGTATATGTTTTGATTTATTGAGTTCAAATCGTTTGTTTGACCTGTCTTGTTTGTGCTGTAGGATGGTTAGAATGATTAGAACTGCAAGGAAAGGGCAGCAATAGCACCCTCCCATTCCTATCTACACGGAGGACTTACCAGTACCTCAGCCTGCACCTCAGCCTACACCACAGCCAATCATTGCCACGGATGATAATAGTGACGATGTGGTCCAGATCATTGAGCCACCTCCAATACCCGTGATTGACCTGGTTACTGACAGTGAAGATGTGGAGATAGACATGGAATATATTCCCCTCCCTCCTAGTCCCATAGTTGACTTGACTGTTGACAGTGACGACCCAGGGGAGAAAGATTATGAATCTCCACCTAGACATTCCTTTGTAACCCCACCCAATCAAATTGAAACCGGGAAGAGTTCTAGGAGACCTGGGAAGGAGCCAATGGATGGGTTTGCTAATCGGGCTGGAAGAGACTTTACTAGGAATTCTGGGGAGTGGTTATATGAGGCTGACTTTGAATATTCTGATGAGGACTAGAAAGGCTAAGTGCTGCTACAATTGGGATGTTCTATTTAGTGCTTTTCATAAATTCCTATGCTAAGGATTTTCTTCTCTTTTCTCGTGTTTACTGCTTTAATTTCTAATTTATGCAAATAAGAGTGCCTGGAGTACTCTAGACCATGAGGAAAAATCTATATGCAATTCTTTATACAAAACTTGCATCCAATTTTCTTCCGCTTGAAGTTGAATGTGAATGCATGCTCAATTTGGATATTTTTAGCTTTGAGGCATAAACTCATTATCTGGTGAATGGTTTAGAATGGCACCCAGACGTTGTGCAGCCACATCCTGCAGAGGGGTTTCTGAGGCAGAGCCCGTGATACTAGAGTTTGATACAACTCAAATGCTATCACCGTACCAGGGGGATGAGAACGAACTGGAGCCAGAAATGGGATCGGCAGAACCGGTTAGCGTAACTATGACGCATGCGTTCCACAAGGTGACCGAGATTCTACAAACCTTGACTGAGCGGAGGAATCCGAAAGGGGAAGATGCGGCATTGGAGCATTTTCTGAAATTTCAACCTCCTATCTTCTTGGGGGAGGCCGAACAAGACTAAAAAGCCGTATAATGGGTGGAACAAATGGAGTATATTTTTGCTACGCTCTAGTACACGGAGAAGCGAATGGTGAAATTTGCTGCGTTCCGGCATAGGGGTCCAGCTCAAGCATGGTGGCAAAGGATTTAGGACGACTGGGAGATGATTGACCAAGATTGGACATGGGCTAATTTTGTAGAAGCATTTCAGGCAGAATATATCCCTCAGTGGATAATTGAGAAACGGGAAGATGAGTTCCAGAATCTGAAGCAGGGAAGCCTAACGGTTGCCCAATACGCAGCCCGGTTCACGCAACTGTCAAAGTACTGCATGAGGCTGGTGGATACTGAACAGAACAGAACAAGGCAATTGGTTAAGGGATTAAGGCAAGAGTTAAAAAGGGCGTTAGTACCCTGTCCACCGAGGATTTATTCGGGGGCTGTCGATGCAGCCACCCGTACTGAGAATGAGGATCGCAACCGATTGGCTCCACGACCATTCGTACCGTCAAGACAGCCGCCAAGACTATTTCAGAGGCAGCATCCGAACAAGCGCCCTGCCAATCAGCAATGGCAGAATCAGGGAAAGCAAGCCCGAACATCACCAGTTAGTCCTGCGCAGAATCTTCCATTATGCCGGCACTGTGGAAAAATAGGTCACATTAAGGAAAATTGTTGGTCCAGATGAGGTGAACGGAAGTGCTACCATTGCGGAGACCCGAATCATCTACGGAACACCAGCCTTAAACTTCTCCGGGTCGGAAAAGGGAACCCAGCTCAGAACCCGGGGCCCAATCGAGCCTATACCTCGGGAGCTTTCGGGAGTGGAACGCAGAAGCCGCAGGTGAAAGTAAAAGTTTTCGCTCTCATTCGGGAGGACGTTGGAGTTGATGCAGCAGTAGTGGAAGGTACATTTACTATCTATGGTCGTTCCGTTAATGCATTGATAGACCCTGGATTTACTCATTCCAATATAATTAAGAATTTTGCATTTCAATTGGGTTGGGATGGAGTAGAACTACCTTTTACCTTGTTAGTAAGTACGCCTTTGGGGAAAATGGTGCAAGCGGATCGGTATGTGCAGAATTGTAAAGTTGAAGTAGGGAGAGAAAGCTTGGAGGGAGATCTAATAGTCTTAGCTATTGATGATTATGATTTAATATTGGGAATGGATTGGCTAGCGAAGCATGGTGCTAGAGTAGACTGTAAGAATAAGTCAGTTCAGTTAATTAGACCAGGATGTGATGTGTTGGAGTTCAATGGCAAGAAAGTAAAAGAATTGAAGTTTTTGATAGCTGGGGCTAAAACCCGAAAATTATTGAGGCAAGGATGTCAAGGATATCTAGCTTATGTGATAAACAATCCAAAGGACCAGTGCACCCAGGAGGATACTGATGAGGTAAAGGATTTTCCCCACGTGGTCCCTACGGAACTCACTTCTCTACCTCCCAATCGAGAAGTTCAGTTCACCATTGATCTAGTCCCAGGAGGGAACCGGTGTCTCGAACTCCTTATTAGATGGCACCGGCGGAGTTGAAAGAATTAAAGGAGCAGCTAGAAGAGTTGGTGAGGCAAGGCTATATCAAACCTAGCACGTCACCCTGGGGAGCACCTGTGCTATTTGTGAAGAAAAAGGACAGGACTCTAAGGTTGTGTATTAACTACTGAGGCTTGAACAACCTAACCATCAAGAATAAATATCCTCTGTCGTTAATTGACGAGCTGTTCGACCAGTTGCAAGGATCCAGTTGTTACTCCAAACTGGATTTAAAGCAAGGCTACTATCAAGTGAGGATAAAAGAGAAAGATATTCCTAAGACAGCCTTCAATACAAGATATGGTCACTATGAGTTTGTGGTGATGCCTTTCGGGGTAACCAACGCACATGCGGTATTTATGGATCTGATGCATCAAGTGTTCCAGCCCTACTTGGACAAGTTCGTGGTGGTCTTCATCGACGACATACTTATATACTCCAAGAGCCCGGAGGACCATGCAGACCATTTGAAGTTGGTACAAGAAAAGCTAAGGGAGCACAAGCTTTACGCCAAGTTTAGCAAGCGCGAGTTTTGGATAGATAGTGTAGCATTTCTTAGTCACATGGTGACCAAGGAGGGGATCAAAGTAGACCCAGCGAAGGTTGAAGCCGTTTCAGACTGGAAGCAAGCAGAGAACATCACCGAGATTCGAAGCTTCTTGGGATTGGCTGGCTACTACCGGAGGTTTATTAAGGGGTTTTCAACGCTAGTATCTCCTATGACCCGGCTGTTGAGAAAGGACGAACCATTTGTTTGGAATGAAAAATGCGAAAAGAGTTTTCAAGAGTTGAAGTGGAGGATAATGACAGCACTTGTGTTTAGTCTACCAGTGGCAGGTAAACCTTACGCTCTATATACGGATGCTTCGAAGGAAGGCTTGGTAGTAGTTTTGATGCAAGATAGGAAGGTGTTTGCCAATGCTTCTCGGAAATTGAAGCCGCATGAAGTCAATTATCCCACGCATGATCTAGAGCTGGCTGCCATTGTGTTCGGATTAAAGAAGTGGCGGCACTATTTGTATGGAGCGGAATATGAGGTGTTCACTGATCACAAAAGCATGAAATACATCTTCACCCTGAAAGACTTGAATTTGAGGCAGCGAAGATGGATGGAATTTCTTGAAGAGTACCGTTGTCCTATCAACTACCACCCCGGGAAAGCCAACGACGTTGCTGATGCCCTGAGCCGAAAAGTCAAAATGGCCAGGCTAAGGGTACAGGAGGTTCAGGTAGTTCAGGATGTGTTGGATAGAAGAGCAGAAGTGCAATAAGAGAAGATTATTATTAATAACCTGAGGTTAATACCAAATCTAAGACAGGAGATTATCGAAGCCCAGCAGAGTAATGCAGAATTTCGGCTTTTCAAGGACAAGGAGCTTAAAATGCAAGGTAGTGAATTTCGACAGGACGGAGCAGGAGTGTTGTACTTCCGAGATCGTTTGTGTGTTCCCATATATGTTTTGAATGATGAGCCGTTAGTGCTACAACCCGACCTGATCTATGTGGAGAAACCCGTAAGGATATTGGACCGAAGTATCAAGACTCTCCGGAACAAGCAGATTCCAATGGTAAAAGTACAGTGGGAGCATCATGGCACGCGAGATGCCACATGGGAAATAGAAGAATGGGTAAAGCGAAAGTATCCCGATCTGAGATAAAGATGCGTTTGAATTTCGGGACGAAATTCTCCGTAGGAGGGGAGGGTGTGAAACCCCACCTAAAGGCAACCCTAGAGTAAGGGGGTCGGGATGCATATCATATTATTTTGCATGAATATATATGTTTCTGAATGATTTTATGTGCTTTAGAATTGTGGATTATTGGTTAAAAAGCTTAGTTATGCGTATTGAGTAGGAGGGGGTAAAATGGTAAATTTGCTTGAGGTCAAAATAGGAAGATAGCTTGAGGATTTCATAAGAAGAATATGTGGTTGAGAAAAAAAGAACAAGAGTTGTTATGGTTTAGTGGTTAGAGCTTTGGAATTTATTTCTAAGGTAATGAGTTCAAATCCCATCGTTTAAGCTTTTGTCATGATTATCTTAACTAAGTTTGAATTTTTGTTTTCTTGAATTCCATGAAAATAGGAACGTTGTCTTAGGGGAGACATGAAGAGAATGTCATAATCTTATCCTCATGTCCTAAAAAGAATTCTAGAGGAATTCTTGTCCTTTTTATTACCTCTAGCTTATCCTAACATCTTTATAATTTAAATCCATTAAATATCTTCTTGTGAACTCCAAAATTCTGTGATAATTCCTCCACCTTGAATTTCGAAAATCAGCTGTGGAGGATGGGGTGTTGGCAGAAAATAGGAGGGCAAATAGGAAAGGTTTCCAAGAGAAACCAATTACCATGGAAGAACCTTCAAAATTCACCTTCATGTTGTTCATATTTTAGTGAAGGGAAATCTGATTTTCCAGAATTTTTGCAGACTATCTCTTCAAAAATTCCGCCAGTAAACCTCTTCATTTGCTGCCAAGAAAATGGTCATTTCATGTGGCTTGAAGGCTGGAAAATCTGTGCAATATTTGGACTGCACAAACTATGCAAAACCTGAAAAAAATTCCGGACATTTCGCAGCATTCAACCAAGGAAATGAAGCTGTTTTAATCCCTCTTCAAGCCAGCAACACTCCTCTGGATTTCTCCAGAAAGAAGGCTGGAAAACTCCTCTGTATTTCTCCAGAAAGAAGGCTGGAAAACTCCTCTGTATTTCTCCAGCATTTTACTCCATTAAACCACTCTTGCATTAGGCTAACTAACCAGAATTTCCTCTGCCTTCAAAGACAGAATTTCGATCAGCTCTACAACATAACAAGCTCCATTCATTCCATCAAAATCACCTTGTTCAGCCGGCACCATTGAAGAGTGAAGAAACCTTCCTTGATCAAACACCACAGCTAACCACCTACCTTAACCAACTCCACAACTTTCTCCATTTAAATTTCAAAAAAAAAAAAATCTGATCACTCTCTCCCACAAGCTAAAAACCGAAACTTCCCTTCAACCTAGACCATTCGGCCAACACTCTACCAGATTTCGTACAGCATTCTCCCACACTCTCTCCATTTTCACCAAGAACACCATGAACACCAAGAACACAAACTAAACTTCTTAAAGCCTAAACCTACTCTAAACACCTCTAATCACTCTCAAATACTCCAGATCACTACTATTTAATCTCTAGACTACATTTCTAGTATTTATAACACAGAACCTCACAAACAAGCATTTTCAAACGGATCAAAATTAGCCTTTTCCCTTGAAGGTCTCAAGAACAACCCGCTTGTTTATCCTTTTCCATTCAATTCTTAATATACCATTCTAATGCTCTCTCTCTCTCTCTCTCTCTCTATCTCTCTCTCTCTACCGAAATGGTTGACCAACCATCAACCATGGCTGTTTTTCCCGGTGGATCTCACAAGACTCTCTATCGCGCGTGGACCTTCTTTTGTCTTCATCAAAACAATCGAAAATCAAGTATCCATTCTTAAATCCTTTCTTTTTAAATTCCGAAATCATGTCTCCTAGGTGCTGATAGGGAGATAGAGTACGAATGGAGATTGAGTATATGCATGTGGATTAAGAGGATGGAGTTAAGACATGATGATTGTTGTATATGGCTAAATTGTATGTGTGTTCTTTTTGAATCAATTTATGTTCTTTGTGCTTAATGAATTTTATGGATGTTTGAAGCATGTTAGAGATCATGACACCAAAGGTGATTAGGCTCTTATGTTTCTACTTTCCATTGAAGCCATTAATGATGATTATACCTAGAAGGAAGTTATCCTTGTGATAGTATCTGTTAAGTCAAGCATGTGTTCATGAATGGATTGGTTTATAACTTGATGTTGGAGAATGTGTTTATGAATCTTTTTTAGCAATAGGAAAATCATGGTGAAAGAGTATTTCCTTGTTAAGTCTAGGTTATTTTTATTAACAAAATTTTATTACCTTAAATAGCATTACTACTATATTTTTCTCTATAAATTCGAAACTCTAAGAAGATTTGGATTGGATTATTAATTAAAATATTAATATTTTCTTTATCAAATAAATGAGATCCTTTGTTAAAAAATAATATATATATAGTAATAAATCTTTTATAATAAATAAAATATTAGAATTAATGTCCTTGTAGACCTTAGTTTAAACTTTTACCTATATTCCTAAATAATATTTATATTAAAATCTGTTTGTTATTTATTAATTTAAAATTTAAAATAATTCATTTATTATTAATTTTATTTATTACTAATTATTTGTTATCTATTAAAAAATTAATTAAAAATTAGTTTTAATTTATTATTTACTTATAATAAAGCTATTTTTAAATTACCATTTATTAATATTATAGGGACTTAATATTATTTAAAATTCAAACCTTCTTTTATTTATTAATAATAGCACTCGAGAATTATTAATTTAGTCTATAATTTATTAGCAATTATTTTAGAACCCTAACTTATTTTAACTTATCAAACTAGACTTATTTTATAAAATTCTTTTCTTTAGCTAGCCTTAAAGCTTACAACATTAGGGTCGTGATGGTAATGGGTTGAACTAGGATTATTTTGTGTAAGTGAGTTTAGCTTGAATGTAACCTTATGTTTTGTGTTTACCCCAGGCGGGGTTAGGTCAGCCTTGGAAGACTCTTGAGTTTGAGCAAGCAAAGAATCAGATAAGCTCCTGCATGGAATTTTGTGAAGACCAAAATTACTGTAGCAAGCCAAATGCGATGTGTATGGACATATATTTTGTGAAGGCAATTAAGGACTGTTTTTCCTTTTTATTCCAAACAAACAAATCATTTGAAAATTAAACAAGCAGTTTTACACAAAATGCTAAACTCTTTCTAAAACCAAACTTTGACCAGACTTTTAGAAACCCATAATTGCTATTTCCAAATAAAGCAGAATATGATCAATTTTATACCAAGTGTGATAATCGTCGTTGAGTACTCAATAAGGGTAGACCACCAGGATTAGTCTTTGAAGCGTTAGGATAAGTCTCTCAGTTGGTAGCCACCTCTGAGGGGTGAGTCCTTCCTGGATAGGATGCCAGTCCGGTAGGTCATACCGGTCCGAGCAAGCAAGTTTCAGTCATGTGGACTGTGTTTTTCGGAGTAGACAACCGGTAAGTTTGGGTGTAGAGATGGAGAAGTATCTCACCCGGTAGGCCGTACACCTACCCTCTGTCAGCTTGCACAAAGTGTGGCATTTTGACCGTTACTTACTCATGTGGACCAACTTGTGGTAACCCATGGCTACCCATTTGAGTGGTTGTATTTATTGTGCACATATATGGTTTGAAAAACGAAACGCCACTCTTTACTTTCAACACTTATTTAATGCTTGCCAGCACTTTTCTTTATGAAACTTTTTCAACTTTCATACATGAATTATTTTACCTGAAACACTCAAAGCACACACGGGCTTGCTGAGATTTTTATCTAACCACCTTTTATGCCATGTTTTCAGGAAGATCCTGTTATGGAGGTCATTAGCTAGATTGTTGCCTATGCTTTGAGGACTCATGTTATTCTCTTTATGTGATGTTTTGAGAGATTGTTGCAAACAATTTATTTTGGATTTGTTCCAGCATTCATCCTTTAGGTTGTAATAAGTTTAATTTTAAAGTCTTTTTCTTATTTTATTCTGTGTAACCTCGTTATAAAGACTCTTTGTCCTCTGGACGGGGCAACATCCCCGGCCCTGATGGGCCTAGGTAGTGGGGTGTTACAAGTGGTATCAGAGACTAGGTTTAGGCAAGTATTGATAGTATATGTTTTGATTTATTGAGTTCAAATCGTTTGTCTGACCTTTCTTGTTTGTGCTGTAGGATGGTTAGAATGATTAGAACTGCAAGGAAAGGGCAGCAATAGCACTCTCCCATTCCTATCTACACGGAGGGCTTACCAGTACCTCAGCCTGCACCTCAGCCAATCATTGCCCTGGACGATAGTAGTGACGATGAGGTCCAGATCATTGAGCCACCTCCAATACCGTGATCGACCTAGTTAATGACAGTGAAGACGAGGAGATAGACATGTAATATATTCCCCTCCCTCCTAGTCCCATAGTTGACTTGACTGCTGACAGTGATAACCCAGGGGAGTTAGATTATGAATCTCCACCTAGACCTTCCTTTGTAACCCCACCCAATCTGGTTGAAATCGGGGAGAGTTCTAGGAGACTTGGGAAGGAGCCAATGTATGGTTTTACAAATGGGGTTGGGAGAGACTTCACTAGGAATTCTGGGGGGTGGTTATGTAAGGCTGACTTTGAAGTTTCTATGAGGACTAGAAAGGCTAAGTGCTGCTACAATTGGGATGTTCTATTTACTGCTTTTCATAAATTCCTATGCTAAGGATTTTCCTTTCTTTTCTCGTGTTTACTGCTTTAATTTAAAATTTATGCAAATAAGAGTGCCTGGAGTACTCTAGATCTTGAGGAAAAATCTATATGCAATTCTTTATACAAAACTTGTATCCAATTTTCTTCCGCTTGAAGTTGAATATGAATGCATGCTCAATTTGGATATTTTTAACTTTGAAGAATAAACTCATTATATGGGGAATGGTTTAGAATGGCACCCAGACGTCATGCAACCACATCCAGCAGAGGGGTTCCTGAGGCAGAGCCCGTGACACCAGAGTTTGATACAACTCAAATGCCATCACCGTACTAGGGGGATGAGAATGAACTGGAGCCAGAAATGGGATTGGAAGAACCGGTTAGCGTAGTTATGACGCAAGCGTTCCACAAGGTGACCGAGATTCTACAAACCTTGACTGAGCGGAGGAATCCAAAAGGGGAAGATGAGGCATGGGAGCAGTTTCTAAAATTTCAACCTCCTAACTTTTTGGGAGAGGCCGAACAAGACCAGAAAGCCGAACAATGGGTGGAACAAATGGAGGATATCTTTGCTATGCTCCAGTACACGGAGAAGCGAATGGTGAAGCTTGCTGCGTTTCGGCTGAGGGGCCCAGCTCGGGCATGGTGGCAAAGGGTTCAGGACGACTGGGAGATGATTGACCAAGACTGGACATGGGCTAATTTTGTTGAAGCATTCTAGGTAGAATATTTCCCTCAATGGATAGTTGAGAAACGAGAAGATGAGTTCTAGAATCTAAAGTAGGGAAGCCTAACGGTAGCCCAATACGCAGCCCGGTTCACGCAACTGTCAAAGTACTGCAAGAGGCTGGTGGATACTGAACAGAACAGAACAAGGCAATTTGTTAAGGGATTAAGGCAAGAGTTGAGAAGGGCGTTAGCAACCTCTCCACCGACAACTTATTCGAGGGCTTTGGATGCAGCCACCCGTACTGAGAATGAGGATCCCAGCCGATTGGCTCCACGACCGTTCGTACCGTCAAGACAGCTGCCGAGACCTTTTCAGAGGTAACAACCTAACAAGCGCTCTGCCAACCAGCAATGGCAGAATCGGGGAAAGCAAGCCCGAACATCACCGGTTGGTCCTGCGCCAGAATCTTCCATTATGCTGGCACTATGGAAAAAGGGGTCACATTGAGGAAAATTGTTGGTCCAGAGGAGGTGAGCAGAAGTGCTACCACTGCGGAGACCCGAATCATCTGCGGAACACCTTCCCTAAACTTCTCCGGGTCGGAGAAGGGAACTCAGTTTAGAACCCGGGGCCCAATCGAGCCAATACCTCGGGAGCTTTTGGGAGTGGAACGCAGAAGCCGCAGGTGAAAGTAAAATTTTTCGCTCTCATTCGGGAGGAGGTTGGAGTTGATGCAGCAGTAGTGGAAGGTACATTTACTATCTATGGTCGTTCCGTTAATGCATTGATAGACCCTGGATTTACTCATTCCAATATAATTAAGAATTTTGCATTTCAATTGGGTTGGGATGGAGTAGAACTACCTTTTACCTTGTTAGTAAGTACACCTTTGGGGAAAATGGTGCAAGCGGATCGGTATGTGCAGAATTGTAAAGTTGAAGTAGGGAGAGAAAGCTTGGAGGGAGATCTAATAGTCTTAGCTATTGATGATTATGATTTAATATTGGGAATGGATTGGCTAGCGAAGCATGGTGCTAGAGTAGACTGTAAGAATAAGTCAGTTCAGTTAATTAGACCAGGATGTGATGTGTTGGAGTTCAATGGCAAGAAAGTAAAAGAATTGAAGTTTTTGATAGCTGGGGCTAAAGCCCGGAAATTATTGAGGCAAGGATGTCAAGGATATCTGGCTTATGTAATAAACAAGCCAAAGGACCAGTGCACCCTGGAGGATACTGAGGTGGTAAAGGATTTTCCAGACGTGGTCCCTATGGAACTCACTTCTCTACCTCCCAATCGAGATGTTGAGTTCACTATTGATCTTGTCCCAGGAGCGGAACCGGTGTCTCGAACTCCGTATCAGATGGCACCGGTGGAGTTGAAAGAATTTAAGAAGCAGCTAGAAGAGTTAGTGAGGCAAGGCTATATCAAACCTAGCACGTCACCCTGGGGAGCACCTGTGCTATTTGTGAAGAAAAAGGACGGGACTCTAAGGCTGTGTATTGACTACCGAGGCTTGAACAATCTGACCGTCACGAATAAATATCCTCTGCCGTTAATTGACGAGATATTCGACCAGTTGCAAGGATCCACTTGTTACTCCAAACTGGATTTGAGGCAAGGCTACTATCAAGTGAGGATAAAAGAGGAAGATATTCCTAAGACGGCCTTCAATACAAGATATGGTCACTATGAGTTTGTGGTGATGCCTTTCGGGGAAACCAACGCACCTGCGGTATTTATGGATATGATGCATCAAGTGTTCCATCCCTACTTGGACAAGTTCGTGGCGGTCTTCATCGACGACATACTTATATACTTGAAGAGCCCGGAGGACCATGCAGAACATTTGAAGTTGGTACAAGAAAAGCTAAGGGAGCACAAGCTTTACACCAAGTTTAGCAAGTGCGAGTTTTGGCTGGATAGTGTAGCATTTCTTGGTCTCGTGGTGACCAAGGAGGGGATCAAAGTAGACCCAGCGAAGGTTGAAGCCGTTTCATACTGGAAGCAACAAGAGAACATCACCGAGATTCGAAGCTTCTTGGGATTGGCTAGCTACTTCCGGAGGTTTATTAAGGGGTTTTCAACGCTAGCATCTCCTATGACCCGACTGCTGAGATAGGATGTACCATTTGTTTGGAATGAAAAATGCGAAAAGAGTTTTCAAGAGTAGAAGCGGAGGTTAATGACAGTGCCTGTGTGGAGTCTACCAGAGGTAGATAAACCATACGCTCCACATACGGATGATTCAAATGAAGGCTTGTGAGAAGTTTTGATGCAAGATAGGAAGGTGATCGCCTTTGCTTCTCGGAAATTGAAGCCGCATGATGTCAATTATCCTGCGCATGATCCAGAGCTGGCTGCCATTCTGTTCATATTAAAAAAGTGGCAGCACTATTTGTATGGAGCAGAATATGAGGTGTTCACTGATCACAAAAGCCTGAAGTACATCTTCACCCAGAAAGACTTGAATTTGAGGCAGCGAAGATGGATGGAATTTTTGGAAGAGTACCGTTGTCATATCAACTACCACCCCGGGAAAGCCAACATCGTTGCTGATGCCCTGAGTCGGAAAGTCAAAATGTCCAAGCTAAGGGTACAAGAGGTTTAGGTAGTTCGGGATGTGTTAGATAGAAGAGCAGAAGTGAAAGAAGAGAAGATTATTATTAATAAGCTGAGGTTGATACCAAATCTAAGACAGGAGATTATTGAAGCCCAGCAGAGTAATGCGGAATTTCAGCTTTTCAAGGACAAGGAGCTTAAACGGCAAGGCAGTGAATTTCGACTGGACGGAGCGGGAGTGTTGTACTTCCGAGATCATTTGTGTTTTCCCGGACATGTTTTGAATGATGAGCCGTTAGTGCTACCACCCGACCTGAGCTATGTGGAGAAACCCGTAAGGATATTGGACCGAAGTATCAAGACTCTCCGGAACAAGTAGATTCCGATGGTAAAAGTACAGTGGGAGCATCATGGCACGCGAGATGCCCCATGGGAAACAGAAGAATGGGTAAAGCGAAAGTATCCCGATCTGAGATAAAGGTGTGTCTGAATTTTGGGACGAAATTCTCCTAACGAGGGGAGGATGTGAAACCCCACCTAAAGCCAACCCTAGAGTATGGGGCCGGGATGCATATCATATTATTTTGCATGAATATATATGTTTTTTAATGATTTTATGTGTTTTAGAATTCTGGATTATAGGTTAAAATGCTTAGTTATGCTTATGGAGTTGGAGGGGTAAAATGGTAATTTTTCTTGAGGATTTCATAAGAAGAATATGTTGTTGAGAAAAAAAGAACAAGAGTTGTTATGGTTTAGTGGTTAGAGCTTTGGAATTTATTTCTAAGGTAATGAGTTCAAATCCCATCGTTTAAGCTTTTGTCATGATTATCTTAACTAAGTTTGAATTTTTGTTTTCTTGCATTCCATGAAAATAGGAACGTTGTCTTAGGGGAGACATGAAGAGAATGTGTTAATCTTATCCTCATGTCCTAAAAAGAATTCTAGAGGAATTCTTGTCCTTTCTATTACCTCTAGCTTGTCCTAACATCTTTATAATTTAAATCCATTAAATCTCTTCTTGTGAACTCCAAAATTCTGTGATAATTCCTTCACATTGAATTTCGAAAATCAGCTATGGAGGTTGGGGATTTGGCTGAAAATAGGATGGGAAATAGGAAAGGTTTCCAAGAGAAACCAATTACCATGAAAGAACCTTCAAAATTCACCTTCATGTTGTTCATATTTTAGTGAAGGGAAATCTGGAAAATTTTTCAGAATTTTTGTAGACCATCTCTTCGAAAATTCAGCCAGTAAACCTCTTCATTTGCTACCAAGAAAATGGTCATTTCATGTGTGAAACCCCACCTAAAGCCAACCCTATAGTAAGGGGATCGGGATGCATATCATATTATTTTGCATGAACATATATGTTTTAAATGATTCTATGTGCTTTAGAGTTTTGGATTATAGGTTAAAATGCTTAGTTAGTTTTATCGACTATGATGGGTAAAATGGTAATTTTGCTTGACGTCAAAATAGGAAGAAAGCTTGAGGATTATATAGGAAGAAAATATGGGTGAGAAAATAACAACAAGAGTTGCTGTGGTTTAGTGGTTAGAGCTTGGTGAATTAATTTCTAAGGTCATGAGTTCAAATCCCATCATTTAAGCTTTTGTCATGATTATCTCAACTAAGTTTGAATTTTGGTTTTCTTGCATTTCATGGGAATAGGAATGTTGTCTTAGGGGAGACATGAAGAGAATGTCCTAATCTTATCCTCATGTCCTAAAAAGAATTCTAGAGGAATTCTTGTCCTTTTTATTACCACTAGCTTGTCCTAACATCTTTATAATTCAAAACCATTAAATCCTTTCCTTTAAATTTAAAAAAAAAAAATTACGTGATAACTCCTCCACCTTGAATTTTGAAAATCAGCTTTAGAGGTTGGGAAGTTGGCCGAAAGTAGGAGGAGAAATAGGAAGGGTTTCCAAGAGAAAATCAATCACCATGATAGCACCTTCAAACTCACCTTCATGTTGTTCATATTCTAGTGAAGGAAAATCTGGAAATTTTCCAGATTTTTTGCAGACCACTTCTTCGAAAATACAGCCAATAAACCCATTCATTTGCTGCCAAGAAAATGGTCATTTCATGTGGCTTGGAAGCTGGAAAAACTGTGCAATTTTCGGACTGCACAAAACAGCACCAAACCAGGAAAAATTCTGGGCATTTCGCCACTTCCAATCAAGGAAATGAAGCTGTTTTAGTTCATCTTCAAGCCAGCAAAACTTCCCTGTATTTGTCCAGAAATAAGGCTGAAAAACCATCCTTGGAAGACCCTCAAACACCCCAGAAGAACCTCTGAAAATCGAGCCAAGTGAGTGTAAAAAATTCTGCACAAAAAAATCTGCAATCTTCGAAACTAAGAACAACCATGAAACCAGATTTTTTTTCCAGCTTTGCTCCCTTCTAGCCTAGGCCGAAAATCACCTTCAACCTCTGCAAAATTGAACCTTGCTCAGCTGTAGACTGAACACCATTAACCCCACACTTACCTTGAGCATATGGACTCCATAGCCACACCACAAAACACTCCTAAGATCACTCCATTCAAACTCTTTTTGAACTTCAAATAATTTCAGCATTTTACTCCATTAAAATCACTCTTGTATTAGGCAAATAAACCAGAATTTCCTCTGCCATTTAAGACTGAATTTTGGCCAGCCTTGGAGCAACATTAACCTTCAATCAATTCAGCAAAACCACCATGTTCAGCCGGCACCATTGAAGGCCATAGAAACCTCTCTTGATCAAACACCATAGCTAACCTCTTACCTTAAACATCTCCACCATTTCCTCCATTTAAATTTCAAAAAAAAAAAAAATCTGATCATTCTCTCTCCTTCTTGCTGAAAATCGAAACCCTCATTCACTCCATACCATTCAGCCGGCCTTCTACCAAAATTCGTGCAGCACTTCTTCCAAATTCTCTCTATTTTCACCAAGAACACACACTAACCTTCTTCAAGCCTAACTCTACTCTAAACACCTCCAATCACTCTCAAATACTCCAAATCACTTCCATTTAATCTCTAAACTTCATTTCTGTTATTTATAACACAAAACCTCGCAAACAAGAATTTTTGAATGGATCAAAATTAGCTTTTCCTTGAAGGTCTCCAGAATTATTAATTGGGTCTATAATTTATTAGCAATTATTTTAGAACCCCAAGTTCTTTTAACTTATCAACTAAAACTTATTTTATAAAATTCTTTATCACCTAGCCTTAAAGCTTAGCACATTAGGGTCATGGCTAGTCATGGTTGTAACTAGTTGAGCTAAGAAATTATTTATTTAAGGCAGGTATAGCCCGAATGTAACCTTATGTCTTGTGTTTACCCCAGGCGGGGTTAGGTCAGCCTTGGAAGACTTTTGAATTTGAGCAAGCAAAGGATCAGGTAAGCTCCTGCATAAAACTTGTTTATTGTAAAAGGTTACCATGGCAAGCTAAACACGAAGTATGTGAATACTGATTTGGTAAAAGCAATTAAGGACTATTTCTTTTCTTGATTCGGTTAAACCAATTATTTGAAAATTTTCAAAGCAATTTTACTCAAACACAGAACTATTTCTAAAACTGATTTTAGCATGCACTTTAGAAACCCTTAATTGCCATTTTCAAGTAAAGCTATGTTTTACCAATTTTCTCCCAAGTGGGACAATTATCGCTGAGTACTCAATAAGAGTAGGCTAGTAGTACTAGTTTTGAAGAGCAAGAGTGTGTCTTCTGGCAGGAGGCCACCTCCAGAAGATAAAACTCAACTTAGAGAAACGTCAGTACTACTTAGTCATGCCGGTCTGAGATAGCAATTTTATTTCAGTCAAGTGACTGTATTTTGTCGGAATGGACACCCGGTTATTGTTCAGGTATAGAGAATGATGAGTATCTTGCCCGGTAGACCGATCACCAACCTGTCGTCAGTCTACACAAACCGAAACTTCCCATCAACCTAGACTATTCGGCCAGCACTCTACCAGATTTCGTGCAGCATTCTCCCACTCTCTCCATTTTCACCAAGAACACCAAGAACACACACTACACTTCTTTAAGACTAAACCTACTCTAAACACTTCCAATCACTCCCAAATACTCCAGATCATTTTTATTTAATCTCTAGACTTCATTTCTAGTATTTATAACACAAAACCTCACAAACAAGCATTTTCAAAAGGATCAAAATTAGCATTTTCCCTTGAAGGTCTCAAGAACATCAACAAGGTAAATCAAGAACAACCTTCTTGTTCATCCATTTCTATTCAATTCTTAATATACCTTTCTAATGCTCTCTCTCTCTCACTCTCTCTCTCTCTCTCTCTCTCTCTCTCTCTCTCTCTCTCTCTTCCTCTACCGAAATGGTTGACCAACCATCAACCATGGCTGTTTTTCCCGGTGGATCTCTCAAGACTCTCTATCGCGCGTGGACCTTCTTTTGTCTTCATCAAAGCAATCGACAATCAAGTATCCATTCTTAAATCCTTTCTTTTTAAATTCCGAAATCATGTCTCCTAGGTGCTGATAGGGAGATAGAGTATGAATGGAGATTGAGTATATGCATGTGGATTAAGGGGATGGAGTTAAGACATGATGATTGTTGTATATGGCTAAGTTGTATGTGTTTTCTTTTTGAATCATTGTATGTTCTTTGTGCTTAATGAATTTTATGGATGTTTGAAGCATGTTAGAGATCAAGACACCAAAGGTGATTAGGCTCTTATGTTTCTACTTTCCATTGAAGCCATTAATGATGATTATACCTAGAAGGAAGTTATCCTTGTGATAGTATCTGTTAAGTCAAGCATGTGTTCATGAATGGATTGGTTTATTATTTGATGTTGGAGAATGTGTTTATGAATCTTTTTTAGCAATAGGAAAATCATGGTGAAAGAGTATTTCCTTGTTAAGTCTAGGTTATTTTTATTAACAAAATTTTATTACTTTAAATAGAATTACTACTATATTTTTCTCTATAAATTCGAAACTCTAGGAAGATTTGGATTGGTTTATTAATTAAAATATTAATATTTTCTTTATCAAATAAATGAGATCTTTTGTTAAAAAATAATATATATATATATATATAGTAATAAATCTTTTATAATAAATAAGATATTAGAATTAATGACCTTGTAGACCTTAGTTTAAACTTTTACCTATATTCCTAAATAATATTTATATTAAAATCTATTTGTTATTTATTAATTTAAAATTTAAAATAATTCATTTATTATTAATTTTATTTATTACTAATTATTTATTATCTATTAAAAAATTAATTAAAAATTATTTGTAATTTATTATTTACTTATAATAAAGCTATTTTTAAATTACCATTTATTAATATTATTAGGACTTAATATTATTTAAAATTCAAACCTTCTTTTATTTATTAATAATAGCACTCAAGAATTATTAATTGAGTCTATAATTTATTAGCAATTATTTTAGAACCCCAAGTTATTTTAACTTATCAAACTAGACTTATTTTATAAAATTCTTTTCTTTAGCTAGCCTTAAAGCTTAGAACATTAGGGTCGTGATGGTAATGGGTTGAACTAGGATTATTTTGTGTAAGTTAGTTTAGCTTGAATGTAACCTTATGTTTTGTGTTTACCCCAGGCGGGGTTAGGTCAGCCTTGGAAGACTTTTGAGCTTGAGCAAGCAAAGAATCAGGTAAGCTCCTGCATGGAATTTTGTGAAGACCAAAATTACTGTAGCAAGCCAAATGCGATGTATATGGACATTTATTTTGTGAAGGCAATTAAGGACTGTTTTTCCTTTTTATTCCAGACAAACAAATCATTTGAAAATTAAACAAGCAGTTTTACACAAAATGCTAAACTCTTTCTAAAACCCAACTTTGACAAGACTTTTAGAAACCCTTAATTGCTATTTCCAAATAAAGCAGATTATGATCAATTTTCTCCCAAGTGGGACAATCGACGTTGAGTACTCAATAAGGGTAGACCACCAGGACTAGTCTTTGAAGGGTTAGGGTAAGTCTCTCAGTAGGTGGCCACCTTTGAGGGGTGAGTCCTTCCTGGATAGAATGCCAATCCGGTAGGTCATGCCGGTCCGAGCTAGCAAGTTTCAGTCATGTGGACTGCGTGTTCCGGAGTGGACAACCGGTAAGTTTTGGTGTAGAGATGGGGGAGTATCTCACCCGGTAGGCCGTACACCTACCCTCTGTCAGCTTCCACAAAGTGTGGCATTCTGACCATTACTTAGTCATGTGGCCCAACGTGTGGTAACCCATGGCTACCCATTTGAGTAGTTGTATATTTATTGTGCACATGTATGGTTTGAAAAGCGAAACGCCACTCTTTATTTTCAACACTTATTTAATGCTTGCCAGCTCTTTTCTTTATGAAACTTTTACAACTTGCATACATGAATTATTTTACCGAAAACACTCAAAGCACACACGGGCTTATTGAGATTTTTATCTCACCACCTATTATGCCATATTTTCAGGAAGATCCTGATGTGGAGGTTATTAGCTAGATTGTTGTCTACGCATTGAGGACTCATGTTATTTTCTTCATGCGATGTTTTGAGAGATTGTTGCAAACAATTTATTTTGGATTTGTTCTAGTATTCATCCTTTGGGTTGTAATAAGTTTAATTTTAAAGTCTTTATCTTATTTTATTCTGTGTAACCTAGTTATAAAGACCCTTTGTCCTCTGGATGGGGCGACATTCCAAGCCCTGATGGGCCTAGGAAGTGGGGTGTTACAAGTGGTATCAAAGACTAGGTTTAGGCAATTATTCATAGTATATGTTTTGATTTATTCTGTTCAAATCGTTTGTCTGACCTGTCTTGTTTGTGCTGTAGGATGGTTAGAATGATTAGAACCGCAAGGAAAGGGCAGCAATGGCACCCTCCCATTCCAATCTACCTGGAGGACTTACCTGTACCTCAGCCTAAACCACAGCCAATGATTACCCTGGATGATAGTAGTGACGATGAGGTCCAAATCATTGAGCCACCTCCAATACCCGTGATCGACCTGGTTACTGACAGTGAAGATGAGGAGATAGACATGGAATACATTCCCCTCCCACCTAGTCCCATAGTTGACTTGACTGTCGACGATGACGACTCAGGGGAGAGAGATTATGAATCTCCACCTAGACCTTCCTTTGTAACCCCACCCAATCAGGTTAAAATCGGGGAGAGTTCTAGGAGACCTGGGAAGGAGCCAATGGATGGGTTTGTTAATGGGGCTGGGAGAGACTTCACTAGGAATTCAGGGGGGTGGTTATATGAGGCTGACATTGAAGATTACGATGAGGACTAGAAAGGCTAAGTGCTGCTACAATTGGGATGTTCTATTTACTTCTTTTCATAAATTCCTATGCTAAGGATTTTCCTCTCTTTTCTCGTGTTTGCTGCTTTAATTTCAAATTTATGCAAATAAGAGTGCCTGGAGTACTCTAGATCTTGAGGAAAAATCTATATGCAATTCTTTATACAAAATTTGCATCCAATTTTCTTCCGCTTGAAGTTGAATGTGAATGCATGCTCAATTTGGATATTTTTAACTTTGAGACATAAACTCATTATCTGGGGAATGGTTTAGAATGGC
>JANUWF010002540.1:0-31309 GCA_026120185.1 Voacanga thouarsii
GCATCATTAATTGAAAGTGCTTATATTTGAAAATGTCTGAGGATTACGGTATTTTTGTTATTATTTGTTGGATTGCATGCCAAAATATATCCGATTAACTTCAAACTTGGTCATAACACATTTTGTAGTTATTTATACAAATCAACTGATCGGATCATTAAGTAAAAGTGCCTATCTTTGTAAATGCCTTGGGTTTTCGGTCTTTTTGTAGTCATTTGTTGGATTGAATGCCAAAATATATCCGATTATCTTCAAATTTGGTCATAACACTTTTCGTAGCAATTTAAACAAATCTAACGGTCGCCTCATTAATTTAAAGTGCTTATCTTTGTAAATGTCTTAGGTTTTCGGTCTTTTTGTAGACATTTGTTGGATTGCATGCCAAAATATATCCGATTAACTTCAAACTTGGTCATAACACGTTTTGTAGTAATTTAAACAAATCAACGGTCGGATATTTAAGTAAAAAGTGCCTATCTTTGTAAATGCCTTAGGTTTTCGGTCTTTTTGTAGACATTTGTTGGATTGCATGCCAAAAAATATATCCGATAAACTTCAAACTTGGTCATAACACTTTTGATAGTAATTTAAACAAATCAACGGTCGTATCATTAATTGAAAGTGCTTATCTTTGTAAATCTCTTAGATTTTCGGTCTTTTTGTAGACATTTGTTGGATTGCATGCCAAAATATATCCGATTATCTTCAAATTTGGTCATAACACTTTTCGTAGCAATTTAAACAAATCTAACGGTCGCATCATTAATTGAAAGTGCTTATCTTTGTAAATGTCTTAGGTTTTAGGTCTTTTTGTAGACATTTGTTGGATTGCATGCCAAAATATATCCGATTAACTTCAAACTTGGTCATAACACTTTTTGTAGTAATTTAAACAAATCAACGGTAGGATTATTAAGTAAAAGTGCCTATCTTTGTAAATGCCTTAGGTTTTCGGTCTTTATGCAGACATTTGTTGGATTGCATGCCAAAATATATCCGATTAACTTAAAACATGGTCATAACACTTTTTGTAGTAATTTATACAAATCAACGGTCGGATCATTAAGTAAAAGCGCCTATCTTTGTAAATGCCTTAGGTTTTCGATCTTTTTGTTGACATTTGTTGACATGCCAAAAAATATATCCGATAAACTTCAAACTTGGTCATAACACTTTTTATAGTAATTTAAACAAATCAACGGTCGGATCATTTAGTAAAAGTGCCCATCTTTGTAAACGTCTTAGGTTTTAAGTATTTTTGTAGACATTTTTTTGGATTGTATTCCAAAATATATCTGATTAACTTCAAACATGGTCATAACACTTTTAGTAGTAATTTAAACAAATCAACGGTCGGATCATTAATTAAAAGTGCCTATCTTTGTAAATGCCTTAGGTTTTCGGTCTTTTCGTATACATTTGTTGGATTGCATGCCAAAATATATCCGATTAACTTCAAACTTGGTCATAACACTTTTTGTAGTAGTTTAAACAAATCTAACGGTCGGATCATTTATTAAAAGTGCCTATCTTTGTAAATTGCTTAGGTTTTCGATCTTTTTGTAGACATTTGTTGGATTGCATGCCAAAATATATCCGATTATCTTCAAATTTGGTCATAACACTTTTCGTAGCAATTTAAACAAATCTAACGGTTGCATCATTAATTGAAAGTGCTTATCTTTGTAAATGTCTTAGGTTTCGGTCTTTTTGCAGACATTTGTTGGATTGCATGCCAAAATATATCCGATTAACTTCAAACTTGGTTATAACACTTTTTGTAGTGATTTAAACAAATCAACGGTAGGATTATTAAGTAAAAGTGCCTATCTTTGTAAATGCCTTAGGTTTTCGGTCTTTATGTAGACATTTGTTGGATTGCATGCCAAAATATATCCGATTAACTTCAAACTTGGTCATAACACTTTTTGTAGTAATTTATACAAATCAACGGTCGGATCATTAAGTAAAAGCGCCTATCTTTGTAAATGCCTTAGGTTTTCGATCTTTTTGTAGACATTTGTTGGATTGCATGCTAAAAATATATCCGATAAACTTCAAACTTGGTCATAACACTTTTTATAGTAATTTAAACAAATCAACGGTCGGATCATTTAGTAAAAGTGCCTATCTTTGTAAATGTCTTAGGTTTTCGGTATTTTTGTAGACATTTTTTGGATTGCATGCCAAAATATATCCGATTAACTTCAAACTTGGTCATAACACTTTTTGTAGTAATTTAAACAAATCAACGGTCGGATCATTAATTAAAGGTGCTTATCTTTGTAAATGCCTTAGGTTTTCGATCTTTCTGTAGACATTTGTTGGATTGCTTGCCAAAATATATCCGATTACCTTCAAACTTGGTCATAACACTTTTTGTAGTAGTTTAAACAAATCTAACGGTCGGATCATTAATTAAAAGTGCCTATCTTTGTAAATGTCTTAGGTTTTCGATCTTTTTGTAGACATTTGTTGGATTGCATGCCAAAATATATCCGATTATCTTCAAATTTGGTCATAACACTTTTCGTAGCAATTTAAACAAATCTAACGGTCGCATCATTAATTGAAAGTGCTTATATTTGTAAATGTCTTAGGTTTTCGGTATTTTTGTTAGATATTTGTTGGATTGCATGCCAAAATATATCCGATTAACTTCAAACTTGGTCATAACACTTTTTGTAGTAATTTAAACAAATCTAACGGTCGGATCATTAAGTAAAAGTGCCTATCTTTGTAAATGCCTTAGGTTTTCGGTCTTTTTGTAGACATTTGTTGGATTGCATGCCAAAAATATATCCGATTAACTTCAAATTTGGTCATAACACTTTTTATAGTAATTTAAACAAATCTAACGGTCGGATCATTAATTAAAAGTGCCTATCTTTGTAAATGTCTTAGGTTTTCGGTCTTTTTGTAGACATTTGTTGGATTGCATGCCAAAATATATCCGATTAACTTCAAACTTGGTCATAACACTTTTTGTAGTAATTTAAACAAATCTAACGGTCGGATCATTAATTGAAAGTGCTTATCTTTGTAAATGTCTTAGGTTTTCGGTCTTTTTGTAGACATTTGTTGGATTGCATGCCAAAATATATCCGATTAACTTCAAACTTGGTCATAACACTTTTTGTAGTAATTTAAACAAATCAACGGTAGGATTATTAAGTAAAAGTGCCTATCTTTGTAAATGCCTTAGGTTTTCGGTCTTTATGTAGACATTTGTTGGATTGCATGCCAAAATATATCCGATTAACTTCAAACTTGGTCATAACACTTTTTGTAGTAATTTATACAAATCAACGGTCGGATCATTAAGTAAAAGCGCCTATCTTTGTAAATGCCTTAGGTTTTCGATCTTTTTGTAGACATTTGTTGGATTGCATGCTAAAAAATATATCCGATAAATTTCAAACGTGGTCATAACACTTTTTATAGTAATTTAAACAAATCAACGGTCGGATCATTTAGTAAAAGTGCCTATCTTTGTAAATGTCTTAGGTTTTTGGTATTTTTGTAAACTTTTTTTTAGATTGCATTCCAAAGTATATCTGATTAACATCAAACATGGTCATAACACTTTTTGTAGTAATTTAAACAAATCAACGGTCGGATCAATAATTAAAGGTGCTTATCTTTGTAAATTCCTTATGTTTTCGATCTTTCGTAGACATTTGTTGGATTGCTTGCCAAAATATATCCGATTACCTTCAAACTTGGTCATAACACTTTTTGTAGTAGTTTAAACAAATCTAACGGTCGGATCATTAATTAAAAGTGCCTATCTTTGTAAATTGTCTTAGGTTTTCGATCTTTTTGTAGACATTTGTTGGATTGCATGCCAAAATATATCCGATTATCTTCAAATTTGGTCATAACACTTTTCGTAGCAATTTAAACAAATCTAACGGTTGCATCATTAATTGAAAGTGCTTATCTTTGTAAATGTCTTAGGTTTCGGTCTTTTTGTAGACATTTGTTGGATTGCATGCCAAAATATATCCGATTAACTTCAAACTTGGTCATAACACTTTTTGTAGTAATTTAAACAAATCAACGGTCGGATCATTAAGTAAAAGTGCCTATCTTTGTAAATGCCTTTGGTTTTCGGTCTTTTTGTAGACATTTGTTGGATTGCATGCCAAAATATATCCGATTAACTTCAAACTTGGTCATAACACTTTTTGTAGTAATTTAAACAAATCTAACGGTCGGATCATTAAGTAAAAGTGCCTATCTTTGTAAATGTCTTAGGTTTTCGATCTTTTTGTAGACATTTGTTGGATTGCATGCCAAAAATATATCCGATTAACTTCAAACGTGGTCATAACACTTTTTGTAGTAATTTAAACAAATCAACGGTCGGATCAATTAAGTAAAAGTGCCTATCTTTGTAAATGTCTTAGGTTTTCGGTATTTTTGTAAACATTTTTTAGATTGCATGCCAAAGTATATCCGATTAACTTCAAACTTGGTCATAACACTTTTTGTAGTAATTTAAACAAATCAACGGTCGGATCATTAATTAAAAGTGCTTATCTTTGTAAATGCCTTAGGTTTTCGATCATTCTGTAGACATTTGTTGGATTGCTTGCCAAAATATATCCGATTACCTTCAAACTTGGTCATAACACTTTTTGTAGTAGTTTAAACAAATCTAACGGTCGGATCATTAATTAAAAGTGCATATCTTTGTAAATGTCTTAGGTTTTCGATCTTTTTGTAGACATTTGTTGGATTGCATGCCAAAATATATCCGATTAACTTCAAACTTGGTCATAACACGTTTTGTAGTAATTTAAACAAATCAACGGTCGGATATTTAAGTAAAAAGTGCCTATCTTTGTAAATGCCTTAGGTTTCGGTCTTTTTGTAGACATTTGTTGGATTGCATGCCAAAAAATATATCCGATAAACTTCAAACTTGGTCATAACACTTTTTATAGTAATTTAAACAAATCAACGGTCGGATCATTAAGTAAAAGTGCCTATCTTTGTAAATATCTTAGGCTTTCGATCTTTTTGTAGACATTTGTTGGATTGCAATCCAAAATATATCCGATTATCTTCAAATTTGGTAATAACACTTTTTCTAGAAATTTAAAGAAATATAACGGTCGGATCATTAATTGAAAGCTCCTATATTTGTAAATTTCTTAGGTTTTCGGTATTTTTGTTGATATTTGTTAGATTGCATGGCAAAATATATCTGATTATCTTCAAATTCGGACAAAACACATTTATTAGCAATTAAAAAAATTATAACGGTCGGATCATTAACTGAAAGTGTCTATCTTTGTAAATGCCTTAGATTTTCGGTATTTTTGTAGATATTTTGTAGGACTACATGTAAAAGTATACCCGATTATCTTTAAATTTTGTCATAACACTTTTAATATCAATTTAAACAAGTATAACGGTCAAATCATTAATTTAAAGTGCCTATCTTTGTAAATACCTTAGGTTTTCGGTCATTTTGTAGACATTTTGTTGGATTGCATGCCAAAATATATCCGATTAACTTCAAACTTGGTCATAACACTTTTGGTAATAATATAAACAAATCAACGATCGGATCATTAATTAAAAGTGTCAATCTTTATAAATGCCTTAGGTTTTCGGTCTTTCTGTAGACATTTGTTGGATTGCATGACAAAATATATCCGATTAACTTCAAACTTAGTCATAACACTTTTTGTAGTAATTAAAACAAATCAACGGTCGCATCATTAATTGAAAGTGCTTATCTTTGTAAATGCCTTAGGTTTTCGGTCTTTTTGTAGACATTTGTTGGATTGCTTGCCAAAATATATCCGATTAACTTTAAACTTGGTCATAACACTTTTTGTAGTAGTTTCAACAAATCTAACGGTCGGATCATTAATTAAAAGTGCCTATCTTTGTAAATTGCTTTGGTTTCGATCTTTTTGTAGACATTTGTTGGATTGCAAGCCAAAATATATCCGATTATCTTCAAATTTGGTCATAACACTTTTCGTAGCAATTTAAACAAATCTAACGGTCACATCATTAATTAAAAGTGCTTATCTTTGTAAATGCCTTAGGTTTTCGGTCTTTTTGTAGACATTTGTTGGATTGCTTGCCAAAATATATCCGATTAACTTTAAACTTGGTCATAACACTTTTTGTAGTAGTTTAAACAAATCTAACGGTCGGATCATTAATTAAAAGTGCCTATCTTTGTAAATTGCTTTGGTTTCGATCTTTTTGTAGACATTTGTTGGATTGCATGCCAAAAAATATATCCGATAAACTTCAAACTTGGTCATAACACTTTTTATAGTAAATTAAACAAATCAACGGTCGGATCATTTAGTAAAAGTGCCTATCTTTGTAAACGTCTTAGATTTTCGGTCTTTTTGTAGACATTTTTTTGGATTGCATTCCAAAATATTTCTGAGTAACTTCAAACTTGGTCATAATACTTTTAGTAGTAATTTATACAAATCAACGGTCGGATCATTAATTAAAAGTGCCTATCTTTGTAAATGCCTTAGGTTTTCGATTTTTCTGTAAACATTTGTTGGATTGCATGCCAAAATATATCCGATTAACTTCAAACTTGGTCATAACACTTTTTGTAGTAATTTAAACAAATCTAACGGTTAGATCTTTAATTTAAAATGCCTATCATTGTAAATGTCTTAGGTCTTTTTGTAGACATTTGTCGGATTGCATGCCAAAATATATCCGATTATTTTCAAATTTATACATAACACTTTTATTAGAAATTGAAACAAATCTAACGGCCGATCATTAATTTAAAGTGTCTATATTGGTAAATGCCTTAGGTTTTTGTATTTTTATTGATATTTGTCGGATTGCATGCCAAAATATATCCGTTTAACTTCAAACTTGGTCATAACACTTTTTGTAATAATTAAAACAAATCTAACGGTCGGATCATTAAGAAAAAGTGCCTATCTTTGTGAATGCCTTAGATTTTCGGTATATTTGTAGACATTTTGTAAGACTACGTGTAAAAGTGTACCCGATTATATTCATATTTTGTCATAACACTAATAATATCAATTTAAACTAATCTAACGGTCAAATCATTAATTGAAAGTACCTATCTTTGTAAATGCCTTAGGTTTCGGTCATTTTGTAGACATTTTGTTGGATTGCATACCAAAATATATCCGATAAACTTCAAATTTAGTCATAACACTTTTGGTAATAATATAAACAAATCAACGATCGGATCATTAATTAAAAGTGTCTATCTTTATAAATGCCTTAGGTTTTCGGTCTTTCTGTCGACATTTGTTGGATTGAATGCCAAAATATATCCGATTAACTTCAAACATGGTCATAACACTTTTTGTAGTAGTTTAAACAAATCTAACGGTTGGATCATTAATTAAAAGTGTCTATCTTTGTAAATTGCTTTGGTTTCGATCTTTTTGTAGACATTTGCTGGATTGAATGCCAAAAAATATATCCGATAAACTTCAAACTTGGTCATAACACTTTTTATAGTAAATTAAACAAATCAACGGTCGGATCATTTAGTAAAAGTGCCTATCTTTGTAAACGTCTTAGATTTTCGGTCTTTTTGTAGAAATTTTTTTGGATTGCATTCCAAAATATATCTGATTAACTTCAAACTTGGTCATAACACTTTTAGTAGTAATTTATACAAATCAACGGTCGGATTATTAATTAAAAGTGTCTATCTTTACAAATGCCTTAGGTTTTCGGTCTTTCTGTAGACATTTGTTGGATTGCCTGCCAAAATATATCCGATTAAGTTCAAACTTGGTCATAACACTTTTGGTAGTAGTTTAAACAAATCTAACGGTCGGATCATTAATTAAAAGTGCCCATCTTTGTAAATTGCTTTGGTTTCGATCTTTTTGTAGACATTTGCTGCATTGCATGCCAAAAAATATATCCGATTATATTCTAACTTGGTCATAACACTTTTCATACCAATTTAAGTAAATCTAACGGTCAGATCATTAACTGAATATGCCTATCTTTGTAAACGTCTTAGATTTTTGGTCTTTTGGTAGACATTTTGTTGGATTGCATGCCCATATATATCCGATTAACTTCTAACTTGGTCATAACACTTTTTGTAGTAATTTAAACAAATCTAATGGTTAGATCTTTAATTTAAAATGTCTATCATTGTAAATGTCATAGGTCTTTTTGTAGACATTTGTCGGATTGCATGCCAAAATATATCCGATTATTTTCAAATTTATACATAACACTTTTATTAGAAATTTAAACAAATCTAACGGTCGATCATTAATTTAAAGTGTCTATATTGGTAAATGCCTTAGGTTTTGGTATTTTTATTGATATTTGTCGGATTGCATGCCAAAATATATCCGTTTAACTTCAAACTTGGTCATAACACTTTTGTAGTAATTAAAACATATCTAACGGTCGGATCATTAAGAAAAAGTGCCTATCTTTGTGAATGCCTTAGATTTTCGGTATATTTGTAGACATTTTGTAAGACTACGTGTAAAAGTATACCCGATTATATTCATATTTTGTCATAACACTAATAATATCAATTTAAACTAATCTAACGGTCAAATCATTAATCGAAAGTACCTACCTTTGTAAATGCCTTAGGTTTTCGGTCATTTTGTAGACATTTTGTTGGATTGCATGCCAAAATATATTCGATTAACTTCAAACTTGGTCATAACACTTTTGGTAATAATATAAACAAATCAACGATCGGATCATTAATTAAAAGTGTCTATCTTTAGAAATGCCTTAGGTTTTCGGTCTTTCTGTAGACATTTGTTGGATTGCATGCCAAAATATATCCGATTAACTTCAAATTTGGTCATAACACTTTTTATAGTAAACTAAACAAATCAACGGTCGGATCATTTAGTAAAAGTGCCTATATTTGTAAATGGCTTACGTTTTCGGTCTTTATGCAGACATTTGTTGGATTGCATGCCAAAATATATCCGATTAACTTAAAACTTGGTCATAACACTTTTTGTAGTAATTTATACAAATCAACGGTCGGATCATTAAGTAAAAGCGCCTATCTTTGTAAATGCCTTAGGTTTTCGATCTTTTTGTAGACATTTGTTGGATTGCATGCTAAAAAATATATCCGATAAATTTCAAACGTGGTCATAACACTTTTTATAGTAATTTAAACAAATCAACGGTCGGATCATTTAGTAAAAGTGCCTATCTTTGTAAATGTCTTAGGTTTTTGGTATTTTTGTAAACTTTTTTTTAGATTGCATTCCAAAGTATATCTGATTAACATCAAACATGGTCATAACACTTTTTGTAGTAATTTAAACAAATCAACGGTCGGATCATTAATTAAAGGTGCTTATCTTTGTAAATGTTTTAGGTTTTCGATCTTTCTGTAGACATTTGTTGGATTGCTTGCCAAAATATATCCGATTACCTTCAAACTTGGTCATAACACTTTTTGTAGTAGTTTAAACAAATCTAACGGTCGGATCATTTATTAAAAGTGCCTATCTTTGTAAATTGCTTAGGTTTTCGATCTTTTTGTAGACATTTGTTGGATTGCATGCCAAAATATATCCGATTATCTTCAAATTTGGTCATAACACTTTTGGTAGCAATTTAAACAAATCTAACGGTTGCATCATTAATTGAAAGTGCTTATCTTTGTAAATGTCTTAGGTTTCGGTCTTTTTGCAGACATTTGTTGGATTGCATGCCAAAATATATCCGATTAACTTCAAACTTGGTTATAACACTTTTTGTAGTAATTTAAACAAATCAACGGTAGGATTATTAAGTAAAAGTGCCTATCTTTGTAAATGCCTTTGGTTTTCGGTCTTTATGTAGACATTTGTTGGATTGCATGCCAAAATATATCCGATTAACTTCAAACTTGGTCATAACACTTTTTGTAGTAATTTATACAAATCAACGGTCGGATCATTAAGTAGAAGCGCCTATCTTTGTAAATGCCTTAGGTTTTCGATCTTTTTGTAGACATTTGTGGGATTGCATGCTAAAAAATATATCCGATAAATTTCAAACGTGGTCATAACACTTTTTATAGTAATTTGAACAAATCAACGGTCGGATCAATTAGTAAAAGTGCCTATCTTTGTAAATGTCTTAGGTTTTTGGTATTTTTGTAAACTTTTTTTTAGATTGCATTCCAAAGTATATCTGATTAACATCAAACATGGTCATAACACTTTTTGTAGTAATTTAAACAAATCAACGGTCGGATCATTAATTAAAGGTGCTTATCTTTGTAAATGCCTTAGGTTTTCGATCTTTCTGTAGACATTTGTTGGATTGCTTGCCAAAATATATCCGATTACCTTCAAACTTGGTCATAACACTTTTTGTAGTAGTTTAAACAAATCTAACGGTCGGATCATTTATTAAAAGTGCCTATCTTTGTAAATTGCTTAGGTTTTCGATCTTTTTGTAGACATTTGTTGGATTGCATGCCAAAATATATCCGATTAACTTCAAACTTGGTCATAACACTTTTTGTAGTAATTTATACAAATCAACGGTCGGATCATTAAGTAGAAGCGCCTATCTTTGTAAATGCCTTAGGTTTTCGATCTTTTTGTAGACATTTGTGGGATTGCATGCTAAAAAATATATCCGATAAATTTCAAACGTGGTCATAACACTTTTTATAGTAATTTAAACAAATCAACGGTCGGATCAATAAGTAAAAGTGCCTATCTTTGTAAATATCTTAGGCTTTCGATCTTTTTGTAGACATTTGTTGGATTGCAATCCAAAATATATCCGATTATCTTCAAATTTGGTAATAACACTTTTTCTAGAAATTTAAAGAAATATAACGGTCGGATCATTAATTGAAAGCTCCTATATTTGTAAATTTCTTAGGTTTTCGGTATTTTTGTTGATATTTGTTAGATTGCATGGCAAAATATATCTGATTATCTTCAAATTCGGACAAAACACATTTATTAGCAATTAAAAAAATTATAACGGTCGGATCATTAACTGAAAGTGTCTATCTTTGTAAATGCCTTAGATTTTCGGTATTTTTGTAGATATTTTGTAGGACTACATGTAAAAGTATACCCGATTATCTTTAAATTTTGTCATAACACTTTTAATATCAATTTAAACAAGTATAACGGTCAAATCATTAATTTAAAGTGCCTATCTTTGTAAATACCTTAGGTTTTCGGTCATTTTGTAGACATTTTGTTGGATTGCATGCCAAAATATATCCGATTAACTTCAAACTTGGTCATAACACTTTTGGTAATAATATAAACAAATCAACGATCGGATCATTAATTAAAAGTGTCAATCTTTATAAATGCCTTAGGTTTTCGGTCTTTCTGTAGACATTTGTTGGATTGCATGACAAAATATATCCGATTAACTTCAAACTTAGTCATAACACTTTTTGTAGTAATTAAAACAAATCAACGGTCGCATCATTAATTGAAAGTGCTTATCTTTGTAAATGCCTTAGGTTTTCGGTCTTTTTGTAGACATTTGTTGGATTGCTTGCCAAAATATATCCGATTAACTTTAAACTTGGTCATAACACTTTTTGTAGTAGTTTCAACAAATCTAACGGTCGGATCATTAATTAAAAGTGCCTATCTTTGTAAATTGCTTTGGTTTCGATCTTTTTGTAGACATTTGTTGGATTGCAAGCCAAAATATATCCGATTATCTTCAAATTTGGTCATAACACTTTTTGTAGCAATTTAAACAAATCTAACGGTCACATCATTAATTAAAAGTGCTTATCTTTGTAAATGCCTTAGGTTTTCGGTCTTTTTGTAGACATTTGTTGGATTGCTTGCCAAAATATATCCGATTAACTTTAAACTTGGTCATAACACTTTTTGTAGTAGTTTAAACAAATCTAACGGTCGGATCATTAATTAAAAGTGCCTATCTTTGTAAATTGCTTTGGTTTCGATCTTTTTGTAGACATTTGTTGGATTGCATGCCAAAAAATATATCCGATAAACTTCAAACTTGGTCATAACACTTTTTATAGTAAATTAAACAAATCAACGGTCGGATCATTTAGTAAAAGTGCCTATCTTTGTAAACGTCTTAGATTTTCGGTCTTTTTGTAGACATTTTTTGGATTGCATTCCAAAATATTTCTGAGTAACTTCAAACTTGGTCATAATACTTTTAGTAGTAATTTATACAAATCAACGGTCGGATCATTAATTAAAAGTGCCTATCTTTGTAAATGCCTTAGGTTTTCGATTTTTCTCGTAAACATTTGTTGGATTGCATGCCAAAATATATCCGATTAACTTCAAACTTGGTCATAACACTTTTTGTAGTAATTTAAACAAATCTAACGGTTAGATCTTTAATTTAAAATGCCTATCATTGTAAATGTCTTAGGTCTTTTTGTAGACATTTGTCGGATTGCATGCCAAAATATATCCGATTATTTTCAAATTTATACATAACACTTTTATTAGAAATTGAAACAAATCTAACGGCCGATCATTAATTTAAAGTGTCTATATTGGTAAATGCCTTAGGTTTTTGTATTTTTATTGATATTTGTCGGATTGCATGCCAAAATATATCCGTTTAACTTCAAACTTGGTCATAACACTTTTTGTAATAATTAAAACAAATCTAACGGTCGGATCATTAAGAAAAAGTGCCTATCTTTGTGAATGCCTTAGATTTTCGGTATATTTGTAGACATTTTGTAAGACTACGTGTAAAAGTGTACCCGATTATATTCATATTTTGTCATAACACTAATAATATCAATTTAAACTAATCTAACGGTCAAATCATTAATTGAAAGTACCTATCTTTGTAAATGCCTTAGGTTTCGGTCATTTTGTAGGCATTTTGTTGGATTGCATACCAAAATATATCCGATAAACTTCAAATTTAGTCATAACACTTTTGGTAATAATATAAACAAATCAACGATCGGATCATTAATTAAAAGTGTCTATCTTTATAAGTGCCTTAGGTTTTCGGTCTTTCTGTCGACATTTGTTGGATTGAATGCCAAAATATATCCGATTAACTTCAAACATGGTCATAACACTTTTTGTAGTAGTTTAAACAAATCTAACGGTCGGATCATTAATTAAAAGTGCCTATCTTTGTAAATTGCTTTGGTTTCGATCTTTTTGTAGACATTTGCTGGATTGCATGCAAAAAAATATATCCGATTATATTCTAACTTGGTCATAACACTTTTCATACCAATTTAAGCAAATCTAACGGTCAGATCATTAACTGAATATGCCTATCTTTGTAAATGTCTTAGATTTTTGGTCTTTTGGTAGACATTTTGTTGGATTGCATGCCCATATATATCCGATTAACTTCTAACTTGGTCATAACACTTTTTGTAGTAATTTAAACAAATCTAACGGTTAGATCTTTAATTTAAAATGCCTATCATTGTAAATGTCTTAGGTCTTTTTGTAGACATTTGTCGGATTGCATGCCAAAATATATCCGATTATTTTCAAATTTATACATAACACTTTTATTAGAAATTTAAACAAATCTAACGGTCGATCATTAATTTAAAGTGTCTATATTGGTAAATGCCTTAGGTTTTGGTATTTTTATTGATATTTGTCGGATTGCATGCCAAAATATATCCGTTTAACTTCAAACTTGGTCATAACACTTTTTGTAGTAATTAAAACATATCTAACGGTCGGATCATTAAGAAAAAGTGCCTATCTTTGTGAATGCCTTAGATTTTCGGTATATTTGTAGACATTTTGTAAGACTACGTGTAAAAGTATACCCGATTATATTCATATTTTGTCATAACACTAATAATATAAATTTAAACTAATCTAACGGTCAAATCATTAATTAAAAGTACCTATCTTTGTAAATGCCTTAGGTTTTCGGTCATTTTGTAGACATTTTGTTGGATTGCATGCCAAAATATATTCGATTAACTTCAAACTTGGTCATAACACTTTTGGTAATAATATAAACAAATCAACGATCGGATCATTAATTAAAAGTGTCTATCTTTAGTAAATGCCTTAGGTTTTCGGTCTTTTCGTAGACATTTGTTGGATTGCATGCCAAAATATATCCGATTAACTTCAAATTTGGTCATAACACTTTTTATAGTAATTTAAACAAATCAACGGTCGGATCATTTAGTAAAAGTGCCTATCTTTGTAAATGCCTTAGGTTTTCGGTCTTTATGCAGACATTTGTTGGATTGCATGCCAAAATATATCCGATTAACTTAAAACTTGGTCATAACACTTTTTGTAGTAATTTATACAAATCAACGGTCGGATCATTAAGTAAAAGCGCCTATCTTTGTAAATGCCTTAGGTTTTCGATCTTTTTGTAGACATTTGTTGGATTGCATGCTAAAAAATATATCCGATAAATTTCAAACGTGGTCATAACACTTTTTATAGTAATTTAAACAAATCAACGGTCGGATCATTTAGTAAAAGTGCCTATCTTTGTAAATGTCTTAGGTTTTTGGTATTTTTGTAAACTTTTTTTTAGATTGCATTCCAAAATATATCTGATTAACATCAAACATGGTCATAACACTTTTTGTAGTAATTTAAACAAATCAACGGTCGGATCATTAATTAAAGGTGCTTATCTTTGTAAATGCCTTAGGTTTTCGATCTTTCTGTAGACATTTGTTGGATTGCATGCCAAAATATATCCGATTAACTTCAAACTTGGTCATAACACTTTTTGTAGTAGTTTAAACAAATCTAACGGTCGGATCATTTATTAAAAGTGCCTATCTTTGTAAATTGCTTAGGTTTTCGATCTTTTTGTAGACATTTGTTGGATTGCATGCCAAAATATATCCGATTATCTTCAAATTTGGTCATAACACTTTTGGTAGCAATTTAAACAAATCTAACGGTTGCATCATTAATTGAAAGTGCTTATCTTTGTAAATGTCTTAGGTTTCGGTCTTTTTGCAGACATTTGTTGGATTGCATGCCAAAATATATCCGATTAACTTCAAACTTGGTTATAACACTTTTTGTAGTAATTTAAACAAATCAACGGTAGGATTATTAAGTAAAAGTGCCTATCTTTGTAAATGCCTTAGGTTTTCGGTCTTTATGTAGACATTTGTTGGATTGCATGCCAAAATATATCCGATTAACTTCAAACTTGGTCATAACACTTTTTGTAGTAATTTATACAAATCAACGGTCGGATCATTAAGTAAAAGCGCCTATCTTTGTAAATGCCTTAGGTTTTCGATCTTTTTGTAGACATTTGTTGGATTGCATGCTAAAAAATATATCCGATAAATTTCAAACGTGGTCATAACACTTTTTATAGTAATTTAAACAAATCAACGGTCGGATCATTTAGTAAAAGTGCCTATCTTTGTAAATGTCTTAGGTTTTTGGTATTTTTGTAAACTTTTTTTTAGATTGCATTCCAAAGTATATCTGATTAACATCAAACATGGTCATAACACTTTTTGTAGTAATTTAAACAAATCAACGGTCGGATCATTAATTAAAGGTGCTTATCTTTGTAAATGCCTTAGGTTTTCGATCATTTCGTAGACATTTGTTGGATTGCTTGCCAAAATATATCCGATTACCTTCAAACTTGGTCATAACACTTTTTGTAGTAGTTTAAACAAATCTAACGGTCGGATCATTAATTAAAAGTGCCTATCTTTGTAAATGTCTTAGGTTTTCGATCTTTTTGTAGACATTTGTTGGATTGCATGCCAAAATATATCCGATTAACTTCAAACTTGGTCATAACACGTTTTGTAGTAATTTAAACAAATCTAACGGTCGGATCATTTAAGTGAAAAGTGCTTATCTTTGTAAATGCCTTAGGTTTCGGTCTTTTTGTAGACATTTGTTGGATTGCATGCCAAAAATATATCCGATAAACTTCAAACTTGGTCATAACACTTTTTATAGTAATTTAAACAAATCAACGGTCGGATCATTAAGTAAAAGTGCCTATCTTTGTAAATATCTTAGGCTTTCGATCTTTTTGTAGACATTTGTTGGATTGCAATGCCAAAATATATCCGATTATCTTCAAATTTGGTAATAACACTTTTTCTAGAAATTTAAAGAAATATAACGGTCGGATCATTAATTGAAAGCTCCTATATTTGTAAATTTCTTAGGTTTTCGGTATTTTTGTTGATATTTGTTAGATTGCATGGCAAAATATATCCGATTATCTTCAAATTCGGACAAAACACATTTATTAGCAATTAAAAAAATTATAACGGTCGGATCATTAAGTCGAAAGTGTCTATCTTTGTAAATGCCTTAGATTTTCGGTATTTTTGTAGATATTTTGTAGGACTACATGTAAAAGTATACCCGATTATCTTTAAATTTTGTCATAACACTTTTAATATCAATTTAAACAAGTATAACGGTCAAATCATTAATTTAAAGTGCCTATCTTTGTAAATACCTTAGGTTTTCGGTCATTTTGTAGACATTTTGTTGGATTGCATGCCAAAATATATCCGATTAACTTCAAACTTGGTCATAACACTTTTGGTAATAATATAAACAAATCAACGATCGGATCATTAATTAAAAGTGTCAATCTTTATAAATGCCTTAGGTTTTCGGTCTTTCTGTAGACATTTGTTGGATTGCATGACAAAATATATCCGATTAACTTCAAACTTAGTCATAACACTTTTTGTAGTAATTAAAACAAATCAACGGTCGCATCATTAATTGAAAGTGCTTATCTTTGTAAATGCCTTAGGTTTTCGGTCTTTTTGTAGACATTTGTTGGATTGCTTGCCAAAATATATCCGATTAACTTTAAACTTGGTCATAACACTTTTTGTAGTAGTTTCAACAAATCTAACTGATTGGATCATTAATTAAAAGTGCCTATCTTTGTAAATTGCTTTGGTTTCGATCTTTTTGTAGACATTTGTTGGATTGCAAGCCAAAATATATCCGATTATCTTCAAATTTGGTCATAACACTTTTTGTAGCAATTTAAACAAATCTAACGGTCACATCATTAATTAAAAGTGCTTATCTTTGTAAATGCCTTAGGTTTTCGGTCTTTTTGTAGACATTTGTTGGATTGCTTGCCAAAATATATCCGATTAACTTTAAACTTGGTCATAACACTTTTTGTAGTAGTTTAAACAAATCTAACGGTCGGATCATTAATTAAAAGTGCCTATCTTTGTAAATTGCTTTGGTTTCGATCTTTTTGTAGACATTTGTTGGATTGCATGCCAAAAAATATATCCGATAAACTTCAAACTTGGTCATAACACTTTTTATAGTAAATTAAACAAATCAACGGTCGGATCATTTAGTAAAAGTGCCTATCTTTGTAAACGTCTTAGATTTTCGGTCTTTTTGTAGACATTTTTTTGGATTGCATTCCAAAATATTTCTGAGTAACTTCAAACTTGGTCATAATACTTTTAGTAGTAATTTATACAAATCAACGGTCGGATCATTAATTAAAAGTGCCTATCTTTGTAAATGCCTTAGGTTTTCGATTTTTACGTAAACATTTGTTGGATTGCATGCCAAAATATATCCGATTAACTTCAAACTTGGTCATAACACTTTTTGTAGTAATTTAAACAAATCTAACGGTTAGATCTTTAATTTAAAATGCCTATCATTGTAAATGTCTTAGGTCTTTTTGTAGACATTTGTCGGATTGCATGCCAAAATATATCCGATTATTTTCAAATTTATACATAACACTTTTATTAGAAATTGAAACAAATCTAACGGCCGATCATTAATTTAAAGTGTCTATATTGGTAAATGCCTTAGGTTTTTGTATTTTTATTGATATTTGTCGGATTGCATGCCAAAATATATCCGTTTAACTTCAAACTTGGTCATAACACTTTTTGTAATAATTAAAACAAATCTAACGGTCGGATCATTAAGAAAAAGTGCCTATCTTTGTGAATGCCTTAGATTTTCGGTATATTTGTAGACATTTTGTAAGACTACGTGTAAAAGTATACCCGATTATATTCATATTTTGTCATAACACTAATAATATCAATTTAAACTAATCTAACGGTCAAATCATTAATTGAAAGTACCTATCTTTGTAAATGCCTTAGGTTTCGGTCATTTTGTAGACATTTTGTTGGATTGCATACCAAAATATATCCGATAAACTTCAAATTTAGTCATAACACTTTTGGTAATAATATAAACAAATCAACGATCGGATCATTAATTAAAAGTGTCTATCTTTATAAATGCCTTAGGTTTTCGGTCTTTCTGTAGACATTTGTTGGATTGCCTGCCAAAATATATCCGATTAACTTCAAACATGGTCATAACACTTTTTGTAGTAGTTTAAACAAATCTAACGGTCGGATCATTAATTAAAAGTGTCTATCTTTGTAAATTGCTTTGGTTTCGATCTTTTTGTAGACATTTGCTGGATTGAATGCCAAAAAATATATCCGATAAACTTCAAACTTGGTCATAACACTTTTTATAGTAAATTAAACAAATCAACGGTCGGATCATTTAGTAAAAGTGCCTATCTTTGTAAACGCCTTAGATTTTCGGTCTTTTTGTAGAAATTTTGTTGGATTGCATGCCAAAATATATCCGATTAACTTCAAACTTGGTCATAACACTTTTAGTAGTAATTTATACAAATCAACGATCGGATCATTAATTAAAAGTGTCTATCTTTATAAATGCCTTAGGTTTTCGGTCTTTCTGTAGACATTTGTTGGATTGCATGCCAAAATATATCCGATTAACTTCAAACTTGGTCATAACACTTTTTGTAGTAGTTTAAACAAATCTAACGGTCGGATCATTAATTAAAAGTGCCTATCTTTGTAAATTGCTTTGGTTTCGATCTTTTTGTAGACATTTGTTTGGATTGCATGCCAAAAATATATCCGATTATACTTCAAACTTGGTCATAACACTTTTCATACCAATTTAAACAAATCTAACGGTCAGATCATTAACTGAATATGCCTATCTTTGTAAATGTCTTAGATTTTTGGTCTTTTGGTAGACATTTTGTTGGATTGCATGCCCATATATATCCGATTAACTTCTAACTTGGTCATAACACTTTTTGTAGTAATTTAAACAAATCTAACGGTTAGATCTTTAATTTAAAATGCCTATCATTGTAAATGTCTTAGGTCTTTTTGTAGACATTTGTCGGATTGCATGCCAAAATATATCCGATTATTTTCAAATTTATACATAACACTTTTATTAGAAATTTAAACAAATCTAACGGTCGATCATTAATTTAAAGTGTCTATATTGGTAAATGCCTTAGGTTTTGGTATTTTTATTGATATTTGTCGGATTGCATGCCAAAATATATCCGTTTAACTTCAAACTTGGTCATAACACTTTTTGTAGTAATTAAAACATATCTAACGGTCGGATCATTAAGAAAAAGTGCCTATCTTTGTGAATGCCTTAGATTTTCGGTATATTTGTAGACATTTTGTAAGACTACGTGTAAAAGTATACCCGATTATATTCATATTTTGTCATAACACTAATAATATAAATTTAAACTAATCTAACGGTCAAATCATTAATTGAAAGTACCTATCTTTGTAAATGCCTTAGGTTTTCGGTCATTTTGTAGACATTTTGTTGGATTGCATGCCAAAATATATTCGATTAACTTCAAACTTGGTCATAACACTTTTGGTAATAATATAAACAAATCAACGATCGGATCATTAATTAAAAGTGTCTATCTTTATAAATGCCTTAGGTTTTCGGTCTTTTTGTAGACATTTGTTGGATTGCATGCCAAAATATATCCGATTAACTTCAAACTTGGTCATAACACTTTTTATAGTAAATTAAACAAATCAACGGTCGGATCATTTAGTAAAAGTGCCTATCTTTGTAAACGTCTTAGATTTTCGGTCTTTTTGTAGACTATTTTTTGGATTGCATTCCAAAATATATCTGATTAAATTCAAACTTGGTCATAATACTTTTTATAGTAAACTAAACAAATCAACGGTCGGATCATTAACTGAATATGCCTATCTTTGTAAATGTCTTAGATTTTTGGTCTTTTGGTAGACATTTTGTTGGATTGCATGCCCATATATATCCGATTAACTTCTAACTTGGTCATAACACTTTTTGTAGTAATTTAAACAAATCTAACGGTTAGATCTTTAATTTAAAATGCCTATCATTGTAAATGTCTTAGGTCTTTTTGTAGACATTTGTCGGATTGCATGCCAAAATATATCCGATTATTTTCAAATTTGTACATAACACTTTTATTAGAAATTTAAACAAATCTAACGGTCGATCATTAATTTAAAGTGTCTATATTGGTAAATGCCTTAGGTTTTGGTATTTTTATTGATATTTGTCGGATTGCATGCCAAAATATATCCGTTTAACTTCAAACTTGGTCATAACACTTTTTGTAGTAATTAAAACAAATCTAACGGTCGGATCATTAAGAAAAAGTGCCTATCTTTGTGAATGCCTTAGATTTTCGGTATATTTGTAGACATTTTGTAAGACTACGTGTAAAAGTATACCCGATTATATTCATATTTTGTCATAACACTAATAATATAAATTTAAACTAATCTAACGGTCAAATCATTAATTGAAAGCACCTATATTTGTAAATGCCTTAGGTTTCGGTCAATTTGTTTACATTTTGTTGGATTGCATGCCAAAATATATTCGATTAACTTCAAACTTGGTCATAACACTTTTGGTAATAATATAAACAAATCAACGATCGGATCATTAATTAAAAGTGTCTATCTTTATAAATGCCTTAGGTTTTCGGTCTTTCTGTAGACATTTGTTGGATTGCATGCCAAAATATATCCGATTAACTTCAAACTTGGTCATAACACTTTTTATAGTAAATTAAACAAATCAACGGTCGGATCATTTAGTAAAAGTGCCTATCTTTGTAAATGCCTTAGGTTTTCGGTCTTTTTGTAGACATTTTGTTGGATTGCATGCCAAAATATATCCGATTAACTTCAAACTTGGTCATAACACTTTTTGTAGTAATTTAAACAAATCTAACGGTCGGATCATTAATTAAATAGTGCCTATCTTTGTAAATGTCTTAGGTTTTCGGTCTTTTGGTAGACATTTTGTTGGGTTGCATGCCCATATATATCCGATTAACTTCTAACATTGTCATAACACTTTTCGTAGCAATTTAATCAAATCTAACGGTCGCATCATTAATTGAAAGTGCTTATATTTGAAAATGTCTGAGGATTACGGTATTTTTGTTATTATTTGTTGGATTGCATGCCAAAATATATCCGATTAACTTCAAACTTGGTCATAACACATTTTGTAGTTATTTATACAAATCAACGGTCGGATCATTAAGTAAAAGTGCCTATCTTTGTAAATGCCTTGGGTTTTCGGTCTTTTTGTAGTCATTTGTTGGATTGAATGCCAAAATATATCCGATTATCTTCAAATTTGGTCATAACACTTTTCGTAGCAATTTAAACAAATCTAACGGTCGCCTCATTAATTTAAAGTGCTTATCTTTGTAAATGTCTTAGGTTTTCGGTCTTTTTGTAGACATTTGTTGGATTGCATGCCAAAATATATCCGATTAACTTCAAACTTGGTCATAACACGTTTTGTAGTAATTTAAACAAATCAACGGTCGGATATTTAAGTAAAAGTGCCTATCTTTGTAAATGCCTTAGGTTTTCGGTCTTTTTGTAGACATTTGTTGGATTGCATGCCAAAAAATATATCCGATAAACTTCAAACTTGGTCATAACACTTTTTATAGTAATTTAAACAAATCAACGGTCGTATCATTAATTGAAAGTGCTTATCTTTGTAAATCTCTTAGATTTTCGGTCTTTTTGTAGACATTTGTTGGATTGCATGCCAAAATATATCCGATTATCTTCAAATTTGGTCATAACACTTTTCGTAGCAATTTAAACAAATCTAACGGTCGCATCATTAATTGAAAGTGCTTATCTTTGTAAATGTCTTAGGTTTTCGGTCTTTTTGTAGACATTTGTTGGATTGCATGCCAAAATATATCCGATTAACTTCAAACTTGGTCATAACACTTTTTGTAGTAATTTAAACAAATCAACGGTCGGATCATTAAGTAAAAGTGCCTATCTTTGTAAATGCCTTAGGTTTTCGGTCTTTTTGTAGACATTTGTTGGATTGCATGCCAAAATATATCCGATTAACTTCAAACTTGGTCATAACACTTTTTATAGTAATTTAAACAAATCAACGGTCGGATCATTAATTAAAAGTGCTTATCTTTGTAAATGCTCTTAGGTTTTCGGTCTTTTTGTAGACATTTGTTGGATTGCATGCCAAAATATATCCGATTAACTTCAAACTTGGTCATAACACTTTTTGTAGTAATTTAAACAAATCTAACGGTCGGATCATTAATTAAAAGTGCCTATCTTTGTAAATGTCTTAGGTTTTCGGTCTTCTTGTAGACATTTGTTGGATTGCATGCCAAAATATATCCGATTAACTTCAAACTTGGTCATAACACTTTTTGTAGTAATTTAAACAAATCAACGGTCGGATCATTAATTAAAAGTGCCTATCTTTGTAAATGCCTTAGGTTTTCGGTCTTTTTGTAGACATTTGTTGGATTGCATGCCAAAATATATCCGATTAACTTCAAACTTGGTCATAACACTTTTTGTAGTAATTTAAACAAATCTAACGGTCGGATCATTAATTAAAAGTGCCTATCTTTGTAAATGCCTTAGGTTTTCGGTCTTTTTGTAGACATTTGTTGGATTGCATGCCAAAATATATCCGATTATCTTCAAATTTGGTCATAACACTTTTAGTAGTAATTTAAACAAATCTAACGGTCGGATCATTAATTGAAAGTGCCTATCTTTGTAAATGCCTTAGGTTTTCGGTCTTTTTGTAGACATTTGTTGGATTGCATGCCAAAAATATATCCGATTAACTTCAAACTTGGTCATAACACTTTTTGTAGTAATTTAAACAAATCAACGGTCGGATCATTAAGTAAAAGTGCCTATCTTTGTAAATGCCTTAGGTTTTCGGTCTTTTTGTAGACATTTGTTGGATTGCATGCCAAAATATATCCGATTAACTTCAAACTTGGTCATAACACTTTTAGTAGTAATTTAAACAAATCAACGGTCGGATCATTAATTAAAAGTGCCTATCTTTGTAAATGCCTTAGGTTTTCGATCTTTATGTAGACATTTGTTGGATTGCTTGCCAAAATATATCCGATTACCTTCAAACTTGGTCATAACACTTTTTGTAGTAGTTTAAACAAATCTAACGGTCGGATCATTAATTAAAAGTGCCTATCTTTGTAAATGTCTTAGGTTTTCGATCTTTTTGTAGACATTTGTTGGATTGCATGCCAAAATATATCCGATTATCCTCGAATTTGGTCATTACACTTTTCGTAGCAATTTAATCAAATCTAACGGTCGCATCATTAATTGAAAGTGCTTATATTTGAAAATGTCTGAGGATTACGGTATTTTTGTTATTATTTGTTGGATTGCATGCCAAAATATATCCGATTAACTTCAAACTTGGTCATAACACATTTTGTAGTTATTTATACAAATCAACGGTCGGATCATTAAGTAAAAGTGCCTATCTTTGTAAATGCCTTGGGTTTTCGGTCTTTTTGTAGTCATTTGTTGGATTGAATGCCAAAATATATCCGATTATCTTCAAATTTGGTCATAACACTTTTCGTAGCAATTTAAACAAATCTAACGGTCGCCTCATTAATTTAAAGTGCTTATCTTTGTAAATGTCTTAGGTTTTCGGTCTTTTTGTAGACATTTGTTGGATTGCATGCCAAAATATATCCGATTAACTTCAAACTTGGTCATAACACGTTTTGTAGTAATTTAAACAAATCAACGGTCGGATTATTAAGTAAAAGTGCCTATCTTTGTAAATGCCTTAGGTTTTCGGTCTTTTTGTAGACATTTGTTGGATTGCATGCCAAAAAATATATCCGATAAACTTCAAACTTGGTCATAACACTTTTGATAGTAATTTAAACAAATCAACGGTCGTATCATTAATTGAAAGTGCTTATCTTTGTAAATCTCTTAGATTTTCGGTCTTTTTGTAGACATTTGTTGGATTGCATGCCAAAATATATCCGATTATCTTCAAATTTGGTCATAACACTTTTCGTAGCAATTTAAACAAATCTAACGGTCGCATCATTAATTGAAAGTGCTTATCTTTGTAAATGTCTTAGGTTTTCGGTCTTTTTGTAGACATTTGTTGGATTGCATGCCAAAATATATCCGATTAACTTCAAACTTGGTCATAACACTTTTTGTAGTAATTTAAACAAATCAACGGTCGGATCATTAAGTAAAAGTGCCTATCTTTGTAAATGCCTTAGGTTTTCGGTCTTTTTGTAGACATTTGTTGGATTGCATGCCAAAATATATCCGATTAACTTCAAACTTGGTCATAACACTTTTTGTAGTAATTTAAACAAATCAACGGTCGGATCATTAAGTAAAAGTGCCTATCTTTGTAAATGCCTTAGGTTTTCGGTCTTTTTGTAGACATTTGTTGGATTGCATGCCAAAATATATCCGATTATCTTCAAACTTGGTCATAACACTTTTCGTAGTAATTTAAACAAATCTAACGGTCGGATCATTAATTAAAAGTGCTTATCTTTGTAAATGTCTTAGGTTTTCGGTCTTTTTGTAGACATTTGTTGGATTGCATGCCAAAATATATCCGATTAACTTCAAACTTGGTCATAACACGTTTTGTAGTAATTTAAACAAATCAACGGTCGGATATTTAAGTAAAAAGTGCCTATCTTTGTAAATGCCTTAGGTTTTCGGTCTTTTTGTAGACATTTGTTGGATTGCATGCCAAAATATATCCGATAAACTTCAAACTTGGTCATAACACTTTTGATAGTAATTTAAACAAATCAACGGTCGTATCATTAATTGAAAGTGCTTATCTTTGTAAATCTCTTAGATTTTCGGTCTTTTTGTAGACATTTGTTGGATTGCATGCCAAAATATATCCGATTATCTTCAAATTTGGTCATAACACTTTTCGTAGCAATTTAAACAAATCTAACGGTCGCATCATTAATTGAAAGTGCTTATCTTTGTAAATGTCTTAGGTTTTAGGTCTTTTTGTAGACATTTGTTGGATTGCATGCCAAAATATATCCGATTAACTTCAAACTTGGTCATAACACTTTTTGTAGTAATTTAAACAAATCAACGGTAGGATTATTAAGTAAAAGTGCCTATCTTTGTAAATGCCTTAGGTTTTCGGTCTTTATGCAGACATTTGTTGGATTGCATGCCAAAATATATCCGATTAACTTAAAACTTGGTCATAACACTTTTTGTAGTAATTTATACAAATCAACGGTCGGATCATTAAGTAAAAGCGCCTATCTTTGTAAATGCCTTAGGTTTTCGATCTTTTTGTTGACATTTGTTGACATGCCAAAAAATATATCCGATAAACTTCAAACTTGGTCATAACACTTTTTATAGTAATTTAAACAAATCAACGGTCGGATCATTTAGTAAAAGTGCCCATCTTTGTAAACGTCTTAGGTTTTAAGTATTTTTGTAGACATTTTTTTGGATTGTATTCCAAAATATATATCTGATTAACTTCAAACATGGTCATAACACTTTTAGTAGTAATTTAAACAAATCAACGGTCGGATCATTAATTAAAAGTGCCTATCTTTGTAAATGCCTTAGGTTTTCGGTCTTTCTGTATACATTTGTTGGATTGCATGCCAAAATATATCCGATTAACTTCAAACTTGGTCATAACACTTTTTGTAGTAGTTTAAACAAATCTAACGGTCGGATCATTTATTAAAAGTGCCTATCTTTGTAAATTGCTTAGGTTTTCGATCTTTTTGTAGACATTTGTTGGATTGCATGCCAAAATATATCCGATTATCTTCAAATTTGGTCATAACACTTTTCGTAGCAATTTAAACAAATCTAACGGTTGCATCATTAATTGAAAGTGCTTATCTTTGTAAATGTCTTAGGTTTCGGTCTTTTTGCAGACATTTGTTGGATTGCATGCCAAAATATATCCGATTAACTTCAAACTTGGTTATAACACTTTTTGTAGTGATTTAAACAAATCAACGGTAGGATTATTAAGTAAAAGTGCCTATCTTTGTAAATGCCTTAGGTTTTCGGTCTTTATGTAGACATTTGTTGGATTGCATGCCAAAATATATCCGATTAACTTCAAACTTGGTCATAACACTTTTTGTAGTAATTTATACAAATCAACGGTCGGATCAATAAGTAAAAGCGCCTATCTTTGTAAATGCCTTAGGTTTTCGATCTTTTTGTAGACTTTTGTTGGATTGCATGCTAAAAAATATATCCGATAAATTTCAAACGTGGTCATAACACTTTTTATAGTAATTTAAACAAATCAACGGTCGGATCATTTAGTAAAAGTGCCTATCTTTGTAAATGTCTTAGGTTTTTGGTATTTTTGTAAACTTTTTTTTAGATTGCATTCCAAAGTATATCTGATTAACATCAAACATGGTCATAACACTTTTTGTAGTAATTTAAACAAATCAACGGTCGGATCAATAATTAAAGGTGCTTATCTTTGTAAATTCCTTATGTTTTCGATCTTTCGTAGACATTTGTTGGATTGCTTGCCAAAATATATCCGATTACCTTCAAACTTGGTCATAACACTTTTTGTAGTAGTTTAAACAAATCTAACGGTCGGATCATTAATTAAAAGTGCCTATCTTTGTAAATGTCTTAGGTTTTCGATCTTTTTGTAGACATTTGTTGGATTGCATGCCAAAATATATCCGATTATCCTCGAATTTGGTCATTACACTTTTCGTAGCAATTTAATCAAATCTAACGGTCGCATCATTAATTGAAAGTGCTTATATTTGAAAATGTCTGAGGATTACGGTATTTTTGTTATTATTTGTTGGATTGCATGCCAAAATATATCCGATTAACTTCAAACTTGGTCATAACACATTTTGTAGTTATTTATACAAATCAACGGTCGGATCATTAAGTAAAAGTGCCTATCTTTGTAAATGCCTTGGGTTTTCGGTCTTTTTGTAGTCATTTGTTGGATTGAATGCCAAAATATATCCGATTATCTTCAAATTTGGTCATAACACTTTTCGTAGCAATTTAAACAAATCTAACGGTCGCCTCATTAATTTAAAGTGCTTATCTTTGTAAATGTCTTAGGTTTTCGGTCTTTTTGTAGACATTTGTTGGATTGCATGCCAAAATATATCCGATTAACTTCAAACTTGGTCATAACACGTTTTGTAGTAATTTAAACAAATCAACGGTCGGATATTTAAGTAAAAAGTGCCTATCTTTGTAAATGCCTTAGGTTTTCGGTCTTTTTGTAGACATTTGTTGGATTGCATGCCAAAAAATATATCCGATAAACTTCAAACTTGGTCATAACACTTTTGATAGTAATTTAAACAAATCAACGGTCGTATCATTAATTGAAAGTGCTTATCTTTGTAAATCTCTTAGATTTTCGGTCTTTTTGTAGACATTTGTTGGATTGCATGCCAAAATATATCCGATTATCTTCAAATTTGGTCATAACACTTTTCGTAGCAATTTAAACAAATCTAACGGTCGCATCATTAATTGAAAGTGCTTATCTTTGTAAATGTCTTAGGTTTTCGGTCTTTTTGTAGACATTTGTTGGATTGCATGCCAAAATATATCCGATTAACTTCAAACTTGGTCATAACACTTTTTGTAGTAATTTAAACAAATCAACGGTAGGATTATTAAGTAAAAGTGCCTATCTTTGTAAATGCCTTAGGTTTTCGGTCTTTATGTAGACATTTGTTGGATTGCATGCCAAAATATATCCGATTAACTTCAAACTTGGTCATAACACTTTTTGTAGTAATTTAAACAAATCAACGGTCGGATCATTAAGTAAAAGTGCCTATCTTTGTAAATGCCTTAGGTTTTCGGTCTTTTTGTAGACATTTGTTGGATTGCATGCCAAAATATATCCGATTAACTTCAAACTTGGTCATAACACTTTTTGTAGTAATTTAAACAAATCAACGGTCGGATCATTAATTAAAAGTGCCTATCTTTGTAAATGCCTTAGGTTTTCGGTCTTTTTGTAGACATTTGTTGGATTGCATGCCAAAATATATCCGATTAACTTCAAACTTGGTCATAACACTTTTTGTAGTAATTTAAACAAATCTAACGGTCGGATCATTAATTAAAAGTGCCTATCTTTGTAAATGCCTTAGGTTTTCGATCTTTTTGTAGACATTTGTTGGATTGCATGCCAAAATATATCCGATTAACTTCAAATTTGGTCATAACACTTTTTGTAGTAATTTAAACAAATCTAACGGTCGGATCATTAATTAAAAGTGCCTATCTTTGTAAATGCCTTAGGTTTTCGGTCTTTATGTAGACATTTGTTGGATTGCATGCCAAAATATATCCGATTAACTTCAAACTTGGTCATAACACTTTTTGTAGTAATTTAAACAAATCTAACGGTCGGATCATTAATTAAAAGTGCCTATCTTTGTAAATGCCTTAGGTTTTCGGTCTTTTTGTAGACATTTGTTGGATTGCATGCCAAAAATATATCCGATTAACTTCAAACTTGGTCATAACACTTTTTATAGTAATTTAAACAAATCAACGGTCGGATCATTTAGTAAAAGTGCCTATCTTTGTAAACGTCTTAGGTTTTCGGTCTTTTTGTAGACATTTTGTTGGATTGCATTCCAAAATATATCTGATTAACTTCAAACATGGTCATAACACTTTTAGTAGTAATTTAAACAAATCAACGGTCGGATCATTAATTAAAAGTGCCTATCTTTGTAAATGTCTTAGGTTTTCGGTCTTTCTGTATATCCGATTAACGGTTGGATTGCATGCCCATATATATCCGATTAACTTCTAACTTGGTCATAACACTTTTTGTAGTAATTTAAACAAATCTAATGGTTAGATCTTTAATTTAAAATGCCTATCATTGTAAATGTCTTAGGTCTTTTTGTAGACATTTGTCGGATTGCATGCCAAAATATATCCGATTATTTTCAAATTTATACATAACACTTTTATTAGAAATTTAAACAAATCTAACGGTCGATCATTAATTTAAAGTGTCTATATTGGTAAATGCCTTAGGTTTTGGTATTTTTATTGATATTTGTCGGATTGCATGCCAAAATATATCCGTTTAACTTCAAACTTGGTCATAACACTTTTTGTAGTAATTAAAACAAATCTAACGGTCGGATCATTATGAAAAAGTGCCTATCTTTGTGAATGCCTTAGATTTTCGGTATATTTGTAGACATTTTGTAAGACTACGTGTAAAAGTATACCCGATTATATTCATATTTTGTCATAACACTAATAATATCAATTTAAACTAATCTAACGGTCAAATCATTAATTGAAAGCACCTATCTTTGTAAATGCCTTAGGTTTCGGTCATTTTGTTGACATTTTGTTGGATTGCATGCCAAAATATATCCGATTAACTTCAAACTTAGTCATAACACTTTTGGTACTAATATAAACAATTCAACGATCGGATCATTAATTAAAAGTGTCTATCTTTATAAATGCCTTAGGTTTTCGGTCTTTCTGTAGACATTTGTTGGATTGCCTGCCAAAATATATCCGATTAACTTCAAACTTGGTCATAACACTTTTTGTAGTAGTTTAAACAAATCTAACGGTCGGATCATTAATTAAAAGTGCCTATCTTTGTAAATTGCCTTAGGTTTTCGATCTTTTTGTAGACATTTGTTGGATTGCATGCCAAAAAATATATCCGATTAACTTCAAACTTGGTCATAACACTTTTTATAGTAATTTAAACAAATCAACGGTCGGATCATTAAGTAAAAGTGCCTATCTTTGTAAATGTCTTAGATTTTCGGTCTTTTTGTAGACATTTTGTTGGATTGCATGCCAAAATATATCCGATTAACTTCAAACTTGGTCATAACACTTTTTGTAGTAATTTAAACAAATCAACGGTCGGATCATTAATTAAAAGTGCCTATCTTTGTAAATGCCTTAGGTTTTCGGTCTTTTTGTAGACATTTGTTGGATTGCATGCCAAAATATATCCGATTAACTTCAAACTTGGTCATAACACTTTTTGTAGTAGTTTAAACAAATCTAACGGTCGGATCATTAATTAAAAGTGCCTATCTTTGTAAATGCCTTAGGTTTTCGGTCTTTTTGTAGACATTTGTTGGATTGCATGCCAAAATATATCCGATTAACTTCAAACTTGGTCATAACACTTTTCGTAGTAATTTAAACAAATCTAACGGTCGGATCATTAAGTAAAAGTGCCTATCTTTGTAAATGCCTTAGGTTTTCGGTCTTTTTGTAGACATTTGTTGGATTGCATGCCAAAATATATCCGATTAACTTCAAACTTGGTCATAACACTTTTCGTAGCAATTTAAACAAATCTAACGGTCGTATCATTAATTGAAAGTGCTTATCTTTGTAAATGCTCTTAGATTTTCGGTCTTTTTGTAGACATTTGTTGGATTGCATGCCAAAATATATCCGATTATCTTCAAATTTGGTCATAACACTTTTCGTAGCAATTTAAACAAATCTAACGGTCGCATCATTAATTGAAAGTGCTTATCTTTGTAAATGTCTTAGGTTTTCGGTCTTTTTGTAGACATTTGTTGGATTGCATGCCAAAATATATCCGATTAACTTCAAACTTGGTCATAACACTTTTTGTAGTAATTTAAACAAATCAACGGTAGGATTATTAAGTAAAAGTGCCTATCTTTGTAAATGCCTTAGGTTTTCGGTCTTTATGCAGACATTTGTTGGATTGCATGCCAAAATATATCCGATTAACTTAAAACTTGGTCATAACACTTTTTGTAGTAATTTATACAAATCAACGGTCGGATCATTAAGTAAAAGCGCCTATCTTTGTAAATGCCTTAGGTTTTCGATCTTTTTGTTGACATTTGTTGACATGCCAAAAAATATATCCGATAAACTTCAAACTTGGTCATAACACTTTTTATAGTAATTTAAACAAATCAACGGTCGGATCATTTAGTAAAAGTGCCCATCTTTGTAAACGTCTTAGGTTTTCGGTATTTTTGTAGACATTTTTTGGATTGTATTCCAAAATATATCCGATTAACTTCAAACATGGTCATAACACTTTTAGTAGTAATTTAAACA